>CAUYRT010063751.1:0-86562 GCA_963574885.1 Lepilemur ruficaudatus | reverse complement strand
TGATTAACTGTACACCTCGGTAAATTCACTGAAAATCATTTAATTGTACACTTAAAATGGAGTGTTGGTTGTACGTAGATACAGTTGGAGCACTATGTATGTACTCTATGGACTACTTTGACAGAGTAGGTTTTTGAATGTAGCAAGATAAGTCAACTTGAGTGGTGATATATTTTGGGAAATCAGCTCACTACAAATTTTGACTGCAAACATTGTACTGTAAATGCTTTGTAGTTTTCCCCCAATAAAAAAAAAAGAATTTAAAAAAAAAAAAGAGCAAAGATCATGGCAGCAGTTTTTTAGGATGCTCAAGGCATTTTGCTTGTTGGCTTTCTAAAGGTCAAAGTATGATAACATCTGCTTATTATAAGAATGTTTTGAGAAAGTTAGCCAAGCTTCAGCAGAAAAATGCCTGGGAAAGCTTCACCAAGAGAGTCTTTCTCCACAACAATGCTCCTGCTAGTTCCTCTCATCACACAAGGGCAATTTTGTAAGAATTTCAATGGGAAATCATTAGGTATCCACCTTACAGTCCTGATTTGGTTCATTCTGACTTTTTATTACCTAATCTTAAAAAATCTTTAAGGGGCATCCATTTTTCTTCAGTTACTAATGTGAAAGAGACTGCATTGACATGGTTAAGTTCCTTGGACCCCCAGTTCTTTAGGGGCAGACTAAATGGCTGGTGTCATTGCTTACAAAGGTGTCTTGAACTTGATGGAGCTTATGTTGAGAAATAAAGTTTGTATTTCTCTCCTTCAGTCTCTTTGCTAAGACCACAAAACTAGTTATAGTAAAAAGGATTCTACTATTGTGAATATTTTCTTCTTATTTTGATATGAAAACACACACACACACACACACACACACACAAACACACACACTTTTCTTCCCCTCTTTCATTTCCCTATCATCTAACTTTGTATCTGGGTAGTTAAGTTACAGGATACCAAAGGGGAAGTGTGACTCAATTAGAAAAAGAATGAGCATCATCAAAAGATAGATAAAGGGACTTTGTGTCGTTTTAAGGGAGAGACAGTTAGTGTTTCAGTTGATCAAGAGTGGCATAACGTTAGGTAGAGGCATGATTTTGTTATTATTTTTATTTGGGAGTTAAGTATAGTTAAAAGAGGTATTCATACACAGACAAGGGGAGAACTGTGATGGCTTTGTCATGTGTTGACTAAGCTGGAACTGTGTTTTCCAGAATTTGTTTCCTCTGTATTTTTTGGGTAGGATGCAGTTAGGGCTGGCTACAAAAGAAATCTGTGTGAGATTTGGAAGGTGGAAGTGCAGCAGAACGCATTGCACTCCGAAGTCTGGTGGAGGACGCAAGGCACCTGCTGCTCCTGCACGCTGTGGCTGAGCTGCTGGCTCGACTTGCTGACACAGGGCAGCCACTGGGCCCGCGTTCACCTAGCTCCTGCTGGACCTCCTCCTTCAGACTCTCTGAATCTTAGGTCAGGTGTGTATATAGCTTCGTGGTGAAGGGCGCTGGCGCTTTCTGCACATCCCCACTGAGGTTGGGAGTGTTGAGACACAGACACAGGCCCCACTTTCTCTGTCTCTAGGATGTCTCTTTGTTTCTTCTCCATCAATAAATACATTTTCTAAGTAGAAGTCAGAAATCTCAAGTGTTTTTGTCTTATAAGATGTAAAGGTTATGCATTTGGCTGAATATTATCTGTCTTTCTATGTATATACACACACACACACACACACAGAGGAAGCATAAGCAAAAGGACATGTCTACATTGTGTTTTGTTGAAAAGGGAACTTGCAAAAGCTGTTCATTCATGACTCTGACTCAGTGAGCAGTGGCTTTTCTTGGGCTTGTATACATGATCAGGCCTCTTTGATCTGGTGACTCTGTTATGTTGAAAAACTTTAATTTTTCCGAAACAGAGGAAGAATGCAGTTTACTTTTTAGAGCAGAGATAGTGGCGAGGCAAGTTATTTATGAGTTATTGCAAAATACCACAAGGAACAGCAGCCCGGGAAGGAACGGGCAACTTGGGCAACCCGTTGACAACTCTCTGGATGAATTAGAAAAATGTGTTCCAGCAAGAGTTAGGATCGACAACGAATAAAACCACATCCTCCGCAGAAAACATTAAACTTGGGAGTAGAAGAGATTTCATTTCTTTGTCCAGACTGCAGGATTTTGGAACTTGTGACTAAAACGATTTTGGAGCTTGCAACTAGAATGATTTTGGTGAGATGCTTGGTGCTGGAAGATGTATTATTATGATGATGATGATGCTCATCATGCTCATAAATTTTAATTTAGGATTATTTGCACTGGGTAATCTTTGCAAAAAAGTGGTGATTTTTACTATACTTATTGTAAGGTGCATTCTGTGGTCATCTTTTTTTTTGATGACAAATGGTTGTGGGTAAATAGGGCAATCTGTTATATATATAACAGGACAATTTATATTCCTCTGACCATTTTAAGAATCTCAATTGTGTTGCTCTTGGTATGTTAAAGGTTAGATTATCCACATGGGTTAGTCTGTCTTTGTCCAGAGTCTGTGGGTATAATCCATTTAGATTTCACTTTTGGGGTCTGCTGTCTCTGGCAACTCAGCTTCTGGGTCTGATGTCATACACATGTGCACCGTTCGCACGAGGTGCAGGTTCAACTTCAGGTCTGTTCTCAACCAGCAGGTGGTAAACCTCAGTGGCAAGACTCAGCCCCGACTGGAATCCAGTCTGGTTCCCGGCAGCCCTGCATTCTTTCCTAGAGATTTAGCAATAAACACTTTATATTTTTCACCCATAATCTACATGATTTCTCACTTAGATCATGTGTGGGTTCCCAAAGTCTTGTCTAGAAAAGATTGACTATATTTCACAAAGAAGTGGGAAGGAAGAGTTAATTCATCTTGATGTGTTTGTATATTTGACAGTCTTTCTTTTTTTTTTTTTGAGACAGAGTCTCACTCTGTCACCGGGGCTAGAATGCCATGGCGTCAGCCTAGCTCACAGCAACCTCAAACTCCTGGGCTCAAGCGATCCTCCTGCCTCAGCCTCCCGAGTAGCTGGGACTACAGGTATGTGCCACCATGTCCGGCTAATTTTTTCTATATATGTTTAGTTGGCAAATTAATTTCTTTCTATTTTTAGTAGAGACAGGGTCTTGCTCTTGCTCAGGCTGGTTTTGAACTCCTGACCTTGAGCAATCCTCCCGCCTTGGCCTCCCAGAGTGCTAGGATTACAGGCGTGAGCCACCACGCCTGGCCATTAGAGCCTTTCTAAAGATCATGATTTGTGTTTTGTGTGTTAACTCCACTCCAGTAATCAGCCAGTGGCCAGTGTCATCTTCATTTTAGTGAGGGAGATAGGAAGCCTGGGGACATAAGTGTCTTACCTCATGGCTGGGCCTGTGGGAGGCCAGGGCTCCTGACATTTAGGTCCTGTCACCTTTGTCATTAACTGTGTGCCTTCTGCGATCCCTTTCAGTTCCTTCTCCACCAGCATTAGCCAGGTAACAAACATCACAAAGAATCTGAGATTGAAAATGTTCTAAAAAATCAGCATTTGTATTTGTCAGCACATCTTATTCTTAACAAAGGGAAAAAAAACCTTTCCAACTTGGCTTCTGGACATAAAAATGAACTGCCTAATAAAAACACAGTTTCTTAAAAGTAGAAATAGTATTTCTTATTTACTTTAGGTTCCTGTAATTTCAAATTTGAGAGTTTTACATAAAATGCTTAAAAAAGAAATAGACAGTATAATACATGTGCTAAAAGTTGAACAGAATTAGTCACCCCGTTGAAAAGGAAAATGAAGGGAGCGCTGAGGTTTGATTGTGTGAGATCCTGTGTCAGGAGAGAAGAAAAGAGAAATACAGTAGAAACTCACATTTACGTTTTTTGTTTACCTCTGATCTTGGCAGAAGCCAAGAGTAGTGATACAACGGGCCTATCTATAAATCTGAGGAAGAAGATTCTCATATGGGTCACCTTGGCCTGTGCACACCTTCTGATTGTCCCCTGGTGAATCTTCTGTCCCTTGAGATTTCATGTGAAATCGAGGGATCCCTTTGGTGCCTACTCTATCCTTCCACATGTACCTACATACTCAGAACACCTTGTCTGGCAACCTCTGTGTGCACAAAAGCATGACATCACTATTCCAGCCAGCAGACTCAGAGCAAGAGGTGAGGCAGACAGTATGCTTTTTCATGGGGTTTTTGAAGAATCAATTTCATCTCTATCATGTAAGTGTACTTGCTTGGTTCATGAATAAAACCAATTTTACCTCATTTAAAATGAATAGTTCATCTAGATAACAGTAGGAAATCATTTGCCATGTGGCACTGAAAAGTAACTTACCTTCTCAGGGCCTCACTTTCCTCAATGGTAAAAGAAGGACTTGACAAGTTTCCTTCCATCGCTAAAATATATGAGTCTATTTTTAGTCTATTACTATTCCAAGCAAATGATCACATTTTCTCTTGTAAATGGGCAGGGAGATTCTGCTGCGTATCTGGGTGGGTACAAGTTGTGCAATATCAAGCTCTGAGCTGTTGGTGTGGAGTTTGCTTCTAAGCCACTCACTGTCTTTTAGTGGTTAAGGTTTTTCTTTCCTAGTTAGTCATCTCTCTATGAACTATACTATTATAATAGTTCCCAAGAGATGCTGGAGGAAGTCACGAAGTCATGAGATGTTCATAAAGTTCTGCATGACTGTGAGAGCAAATGCTGAATAAGCGTAAGGTTTCATGATTCCTAGCTGCCTGCACATCCAGACCATGCTCTTGATCGTAATCACTTTTGGTGAGAAGCAACAGAATGAGTTATTTCTCAAAGTGTATTTTTTTCTAAACTGAGAGCTTTAAGGGAGTGTCACATTTGGTTCTTTGAAGGATAAACTCTGAACCCTCCCTTGTGACTGACAAGGCCCTACCGGACCTGGCCTGTGCTGTAGTTCTGATGTCACCCCCTGCCACACATCTGTCTACATCCCAGCCTACTTGCCTTCTTCCTCCTGCCTCTTGGATGCTCCAAGAGGTTGCTGCATTAGGGCCTGAGCACTTTCTGTTGCCTCTCACTGGAATGCTCTGTCCCTGGGTTTCCATGGCTGCCTCTTGTCATTTGAGGCTCTGCTTAGATATGATCTCTTCAGAGAGGCCTTAAGTGGCCACCTGATGAAAATGAACCCCCATCTCCACCCCTCCCCCTGGGTTGAGTCGTTGTTTACCTTGTCACCTGACTGTATTTTCTGCACAGCAATTAATGCTAGGTAAAACAATCTTGTTCATTTATGTGTTTAATTTTTTCTTTTCTGTCTACTCTTTGTAGAATGTAAATTCCTTGAGTGCACACACTTTGCTTTGGTGATCATTGTATTCGATACATATTTACTGAGTGGATAAATGAATGTATGTTCTCTGTCAGTGCTGTCCCACAGAACTGATGAAAATGTTCTTATCATCTGCCCTATTCGATATGGTAGCCACTAGTCACATGTGCCTATCACTACTTGAGATATGGCTACTGTAACTGAAAAATGAATTTTGTTTTATTTAATTTCAACTAGTTTAAAATTTAAATCATCACACGTGCCTACTGGCTACTGTATTGGACTTGGAAGCTCTCTTTGGCCTGTGGTACTTAGTGACTAAATCAATCAATGACAGAATAGCAGTGGTGATGCCAATAGCAAGGGCAAGAGCAACGTTTGGAGTGTTCTCTTTTATGATACTTTCTCTTTTTATCTCTCAACGGAATCAGAAGAGAGCATCCTCATCTGACAAGCCTGGATGGTGAAAAACCATCTTTTGAAATATTTTTAGCACCGTTCAGGGTGAGCAGCAGAGAAAGTTTTATTAATTGCCCTATGCTTTCCTGGACTGGCCTTTTTATTACATATTTTCCTTTGCTAATAACCTGTTAGTTATGTGGACTTACATATCTACTATCTTCTGATGAGGTTAGGATATTGAATGGCTTTCAAGTGAAAGAGTTTCAAAAAATATATGCATCTTTTCAGAGGAAGATATTCACTCTTCTGTGGAACTCTATTCCAAGCTGTAATTTATTCAGGGAGGCAAGGGAAACCAACATCCCCATTCATGGTTAAGTCAGAACAAAGCTCTTTTGTAAAGAAACTGTTTATGTACACTCAACACTCTCAAGGCATCATTTAGGGCGTATTACCTCACAGGTGATTTACATTTTCTGTTTAGTATCACCTCTTTTCCCTAGCCTGCGAAAGGAGGCTGAATGGAGAATTTTTTCCAGGTTTGCTGCTTTCTGCTGCTTAAGCCTGTGGAAATACTCCCTGTATTTAGAAGTGTGCTGCTAGGGGAATAACAGTTTCAAGACTGCTGACTTGTCCATCGTTTATCATCATTATATGGTTTTCTGTCAACAGAAAACCACTTCCCAAAATTCCACAAGGGGTTGTTCCATATAGAAGTATGGAGTCTTGTGACAAGAAAAAGGCACTGCAGTGAAGAGTAATAGGAAAGGGGGTGAGGGGATGAACAGAAGCTTTTAAAGCTAATTCGTGGCTGGCGTCATCTCCATTAGCATTGGGACTATTTGACATTGAGTTCAGAGAACATGACCAGGGCTGGTTTCCATCTGTCACAGTGATTAATGGGAGTATTGTTAGGTAATAATAGTTTGATAACATGGCTGGAGCCAAAGAGGCACACCAAAAATGTATATTTAATTCTAAAACCAAGAAGAACTGTGGATAAAACCACGAGAGCCAGGAAGTTGGGTACTGTTCTCAGCTTTACCACTTCGAAAAAGGCAGCCACTGAGACATTTTCCCAAAGTTAGGGAAGGGTAAACAGTCTGCCAACAGGGTGAAGATGGATGTTTTTGCTCTCAGGAAGAATGACATCTTGGTGATTTTAATGCACCCATATTCGAAGAATTGAAAATGTTTGTTAAGCCACGACTCTTCTGAGACATAATAGTTGAGGGTAACAATAGCCAATATATCAAACAGGGAAACAGACAATTCCTTATGTGGACAGGCTGGATTCAACTCTTCTAAATAACATGCAGATTGCATTATGTGATAGGATCCTTGACTCAGTGGCTACCTACCACTGATGTGAAATCTAAATAGTTAAAATTTTCTTACTTTCTGGGTCTCCAAGGGGCAAAATCTGGTCAACCTGTAAAAACATATTTCTATGAAGTTGTCCTTTTTCTCAGATGGCGGCAACTGTTGGTGGGCCACCAACCCAATGGTGACCCTCATAAATTCAGAACCTAGACCATATGAGCTTCTTCTCTAGAATGTTGGAACTTTTCAAGGGAGAAATCACGTTGCATACAGAAAATTGGCAAGATGAGAGTATTTACATGTTGGCTTTCCTTCTGGCCAAGCAAAGAGCCACCTGACCTAACAAGATGCTGTCCAGTTTTTACTTAGAACATTTACACCAAATGGACCTAAGCATGAGAATGGGAAGAGGTTTCAGAAAGTAAGAGTGGGTTGATGTGAGAGAGAGGAGGATGGGACCTGGCCAAACGCCCTTCTGGACTAAGTGGCATGCTTCAACCCTGGTGGTTACGGGCTCGTTGTTAAGTCTATCATGGCATCATGGCAGCTTGAACCCCACTGGGAGAGAGGCTGGCTGAGACGCACTAAGACTAACAAAAGAAGCTTGAAATTAAGTGTGAGACTGCAATCCAAGAGAAAGAATAAGGTTTTTCTTGTTGTTGTTGTTATTACTGTTGTTTGTTTTGTTTTGTTTCCTCAGTGGTTTAGACTATATTTTTCCCCCAACAGTTTGGATTAAATTTCCTTTCCTACTTCGAAATGAATGTGCTGGGGCTCAGGACTCTAGAGACAAATTTAAGGTCCTAAGATCAGGTATAGGATTTTATTATGTTTTCGGAGAGAGTGGATATTCTTCATCATCTATGCCTGAGCAAGAGCAAATGGCTATTTGAAGGCAATGGAAGGATCATTTCTATCAATTAAAGTCAGGAGAGAGATGATGCTGGGTGTCTGGCGCGTACATAGGCTTCTATTTAAATCTGGTCTAAGTTGGGGCATGTTGACACTAGACAGAGTTAAATGGGGGGTGTGACTTTAGTGGGAGTGCAAGGTTTTGTGTTTGCTTTTCCTTCCCCAGCATGAGTCAAGAAGATGAGCTCTCATAAGAATGAATCAATGTCAAGGATACATGTCAGCCCACAGTATGAGGCTGTGGAGCTTTGGTGTAATTGGGGAATGAGTTCAAGGTCTGGACTTGCGGTGGTCTTGTTTTAGATTTTTGCTTCGTAGGGACTTGCCCTGCCCTAAAGAGGCCTTGTGGTAGGTTAGACCAGCTCTCGACTCTACAGGGAAACTCTTGCCTTCCCTTTATTTCCCTTTGCATGTTTCCTTGGACTAACCTTTGCATGTCATCAGAGTAACAAGATGAAGAGAAGATTTCGATGTGGGCTGGAGGAATCAATAGAGGGATCAGAAGCCACTTGGCCTTTCTCTGGCCTTGACCTAAGTAGAGCTACCATGGAGTTTGGGGCAAAGGCTCTGGCTAATAAAAGAGTGCGTTTTCCTGGTCTTCCTCTCTGCATGTGCATTGCTCTCAGAAACATCGAAGGGGGTGGCTGGGTTGAAGGATCATGGATCCCCACCCACTATTCGATTTTTAACCTAACAAGACAGGATTTGTGAACACTTCCAGTGTTGATTTTGAGGCTGCCGATATATCTCCTGTAGATTGCCACATACTCTTCACTTCAGACTGAGAAGGCATGGATGGGTCTATCTAAGGTCTGAGACATAAAAACTGTAGGGGAATAAGAGGACATTCTCATGGCACTTGCGTCAAAAGGATAAATGCTCTTTCTCTCTCCCTTTCCCTCTCTTTTCTTAGATGATTAAGCTGTAAATCAGTGCAGTCAGCTTGCTATAGTGCAATGAGCATTAGCTTGGAGGTCAGGTGCCGTGGTCAGCTCTTGGTCCTCTTGTATCAGAGTGCGTAGCCACCAGGCCCTTTCATTCTGTAAAACGGAAAGGTTGAAGTGGATAACCTCCAGATTCCCTTTTAACACCACCATGTTGAGATAACAAAGCAGAGATCTGAGGCAATTCCAAAAGAAAATTTGTGACCAAAGACTTGTTTGCTTGATGTACAAACATTAAAGCATAAAAGATAGCTCTAACAGTTTAGTTTAAAAAGTTAATCTTTAGTTCCCAATTAATTCATTATAAAAGTTTCCTATCTACTGTTAGTTGAGGCAAGGCATTTTTGGATTTTCCATGTGTGTTTTACTTGAAATTGTTATGTAATTACTTTAACTCTTGACTTAATTTTGAAAACAAAGACCATACCATTCACAGAACTCATCTGTGCTTTACAGTTTTTAAACTGTAAACTGTTTACTGTTTTGCCCTATTCTTTGGCCATAGTTTACGTCTTTTCTCCACCAGCTAGTCACCGGCGAGCCCAGGAGAATGTGGATGGTTCTGCACAAATCCATCACTGCTCTTGGAAGCAATAGTTTGAAGCAGGCGTTCCCCTCCTTGTGATGGGTCAGTAATAATGAGATCACTGTTGTCAGAGGCTAAGGAAACATGAGACTCTGCCAGGAGAAATCATTTTGGTACTCCCAATAACAGTCATCTGCAGATGGCTGGAAAGGGGAAGCCAATGAGATGGCTTCTCTTAGTTCCATGGCCTGGTTTTCTTTAGACACATTCTGATTCCTCCTAGATGATGGACATGGGAGCATGTTTCATGGCTGGTTCACTGAACCGATGATTGCTGAGTCCCATGTGCTCTTGCAGAGCCATATTCTAGCTATCTGGGATAGCAGCACCAGAAAAGAGGCCCAATTTGTGACCTCTACTTTACAGCTATGATTTATTAGTGTGCTTTACACAACTGCAATGTCTGGACTAAAGAAAGCTCTCCCTTATTTGTATGTGCTGATTATTTGTATGTTATACTGTGAAACTGTGAGTTTTAAAGTTTCCATAGTTGTATTTTTTTCTGGGTGGGAATTTCCTTGGACTTTTGATCTAAAATTTTTTAGTGAGAAATCAGTAGAGGAATCCTGGAAAGATACAATTGTTTTTTTCTGGAAGAGGGTTCTTGTACCTTACCATTAAAATGTTTTTTTCCAAGGTAAGAAAAGTATGAAGACAAAATTGGAGAAAATGGTTAAGGACTTTTAAAGCTGTGAAAGTTTAAATGTATGTGATTGGAAAAATCTGCCCCTCCCTCTTTCTGTATATTCATTTTTGGTTTCAGCTTAGCCACTATTAAATGTTCCTTGCATCAAATTGCCCTCCATTAAAGCAATTTTAACTGAGGCAGAGAACTGAGGTAACAATTTTGTCTTTAACAGAAACTTTTTTTTTTTTGCGACTCAGAATCTTACCCTCTAAAGCCCAGTGCCTTCATGCACAGGGAGTACATTGATTCAACATGGAAGTTAATTCAGCATGAACACTTTGCTAAGGATTTCCCAAACCCCACATTTTAGTCATTTTGTTGTTGATTATATATCCTAATTGCTGTTATGCAAAATAGAGACACATCATAAAACAGTATATATAACCTAGCTGAGAGAAAGTGCTTTTTAGAAAATTAATAAAAGGAGAGTTTTTACATTTTGTTGGTCTTTGCATGCTCTGTGGAACAAAGCAAAACCAAACCAAAAACAAAAAATCAAAACTTGGCCTGGCCACCATGGCCCTCAGTAAGGTCTGCGGAGATTCTGGGCTTGTGCCGTTTCACTGTTGAAAATCTTTTATAACCTGGCTAGGAATTAGGCAGCTTTTAAATTTGGCAGGTCTCTGGGTTCCATTAAGAACCCATTTAAATCCTTTCTCACTTGAGTCTGCATTTTAACTACGCCTTGTGGATTTCAATTAGGATTGTTATAGAATTAGGTGAGGATGGAAATCAGATTAATATAAAGAAACAATGGAGAAGATACCATGTTAGAAAATTTATGATTCACATATTTAAATTTTACTATACTCATCAAATCAGTAATAATACAGAAATGAATTATTAATCTGATAAAGCATGTCACAAATGATGAAATTACTGCATACTTTGGAAAACTCTAGCAACAATAAAAACGCACATAGTTTTATGGCTCTGAAACAAATTGCCTGCATCACCTGCAGCCAGGTTTAGTTGAAATAACTAAACTAATTAGATAAGAAATAATGAATTAAAATAAATATAAAGGTCTAGGTCAGGTGAAGAAAAGCTATATATAAAATCTGTATGCTATATTTATATTAAGGTCTTGTTTTAAGGTTTGTGAGAAAGGAAATTGCAAATTAAGTCTGGTGCTATATATACCAAAGGCCAAAGTTTTCAAACTGTACGGTATTGTTTGGCAAAAATCATTTTCTTTCCCCCAGCTCCCTCCTCTTCCTCCCCAACAAACAACCAATGCTGTTTATCTCCTTACAGCTAGATGAATGCAAAAGGTAAGTTGTTAATTAGACTCCGGTTGATCCTATTTTCAGAAAAATAGTGACTAATCATAATGTGTAGTTCATGTCTCTGGTAAAACATTTAAATATTTTAAAAAATTGTCATACAGTAAAATTGATGTTTTCATTTTTTTGTGTTCAGTTATATGAATTTTAACACATTTGTGGATTTGTGTTACCACCACAATCAGGTTACAGAACAGTTTCGTCACGCCTAAAAACTCCCTTGTGCTGTCCGTTCATGATCATACCCTTCCTCCATCTGGTAGAATACTTTTTAAGATTTTGAGCAGAGATTTGTTTTGTTTTGTTTTGTTTTTGAGCAGAGATTTGTGTGTCATGAGACATGTCCCTAAGTTGACATGTCTGAAACATGACACTTTTGGACCATTGCAAAAGTGTATTCTCTTTCATTTAGGCAGTTGCTCATGTGTTAAGTGCATCTTCCTGAGAGTGCTGTACAAGTGACACATTTTCTCAGAACTAAATGGGATTGGGTCGAATGTGATCATCTGACCCATAGGTAGGATGTGCAGAAAATTTACTGCAGCAACACTTGAAATCACAGTGCAAGGGACTGAGCTGTTTGGAACTAGTGATAGTCAAGGGAGAGGCCTGTGACCTGGGATAGGTGGAATTTAAACCCAGGGAACAGAAATGGGAAAAGGTTCCAGGCTGAGGAGCTGCTTGAGCAAAGCATACAGGTGGGAAAGTGTGAGAGCTGGATGAACACAGCAGGTGGCTCTGCATGGCCAGAATGAAAGATATATGGAAGGAGATAGTGGAAAAGAAGACCAAAGATATGCTAGAATATGGATTTTATTTAATTGATGGTGGGAGATCATTGACTTCTTTCTGAGCAGGTAAGAGATTTTATCTGAAATGTGCTTCCAGAAGAGTGATTGTATAGGACAAATCAGGCTTTGGGGCAAGAAAACATGGGACATCCAGAAATCCTCATGACACCACAACTGTTCCGTTAGCGACTTCTCAGTGAGAATGAGCCAGACGTTGGTATCAGAACTCTCTGAACATGTGCTATGCTTGGTTATGTGGAATCATGAAGAGTAAGTTGCATATTGTTCTTAAAACTTACCTGCACTAAGTTTAGAATTAAAGAACACCTTTAGCAGTGTTAAAGAGAAATACCAGGTGGTATCGACCTGATTATTAGAGTCAAGAGTCTAATTTCAAAAGTGAGAGAAACCAGACCAGCAGCACTTCCTAGAGATATTATCTTCACAAGACTTATTCTTGTCTGAGTGGATTACATATCATACCTATAAAAATAATAACAGCAAACCCATACCTCAGATCTGCAGGAGATCATTCATTCATTCAAAAAGCATGCTTCACGTGCATATCTTATATGTAGGGTATACATATTCTCTGGAAGCCCACCTATGGGTCAGACTAGCTTTTAGGAACTTGTTGTAAGCCACCCTGGCCTAAGCCACCCTGGCTAGGCCTGTCAGCTTGCATCTTCTCAGTAATTAGAAAACTTTCCACCATTATCAAGTTCTTTTTGGACATTGGTCTTTTTTGTCTACTAACTCTACTTTCTTATATTTTATTCTCTCTTCCTCCATTTCCTGCTAACCTCCAGGTTCCTGGCCCAGACTCTCCAATTCAGCCTCACTTGGCCTCTTGAATGATCCACCTGGTCCTTTCCTGCCTACCCAGCCCGTTATGCCCACTTATGTCCGGCCTCTGATGGGCTCACCTGGTGTTGACTCATGACCTACTTCTGATGTTACCTGAACAGGACATATTACTACCAAGGACCTCTGGTCTGATTTAGTTCAGATCACTGACTTGACTGAGCAGCAGCTTAAAGTTCCATCTTCTACCACTTTTTGTACTTTTCACTCCAGTAATAATCAAATTATTTCAGGCCTCAAGCCCCACCCTACTCCAGAAGAAGCATGTGACAGCAGGATGTTGCACAACTACTTTACTCAAATGGCAGGAAGAGTTGGTTTTGGGTACAGGTGGTTCAGGGAATAGTTTTTTTTTTTAAATTCTAGTTAAGTTCCAGATTAATAATTAGAAAACTAGATTTGGTTTGGCTTTAGATAAATTCAAGAGAGCTTAGAAAAACACTTAGTTCAAAATTGAGTTTAAAATTACATTCAGTTCTGGGGCCAATCAGAATCGTTTCTTCTAGTTTTAGATTCATGGCATATTCGAGTTTTTTCTTGAATTGGACAGGCTGTAGACAAGATGGACACGCTAACTGTAGTGACCAAGTGAAGTGTCGCCCAAGGGTAGAAGTAAAATTGAATTTCTGAATGGCTGACTGTGACCCTGTGGAACATAAATGTCACACGAGCTGACAGTCCCATATCCCAAGCACAGGGAGGGCAGAGAAGATGCTAACACATGTGTTCTGACACCGAAAATAACCATTCCCCTTTGGGACAAAGAAGACATTGGCCTTTTTGTCCCACAGTGGAGAAACTGATTTCAAGAAATCTGTGGAACACACGTTCTGCTCATTTCTCTGAGGATTACCAAGAAGAGTGGTGTCTCACTCACAAAAAAACACGGAGGCCTGGATGTTAGGTCCAAACTGATCTCTTGAAAAGAGACCGTGTGACCTTCTTAAGGCTGCATCATAAGAGCATCTGAAGCTCCCTCAAGCCCATACACATCCCTCATACCCTGGCATGATTAGGGAGGGCTCCCCTTCAGAGGAAAATGACTATTCTGAGGGCCTGCTGGATGGCTGGAGGAGAATGTTGTCACTTAGGATATTCTCTCTACAAATCGAGCAGTTCCAGGGTGTTCTGCAGCTCGGGGGGGTAGGAGGAGAGCAGAACTGTTCTCCAGGTCCCTGGGATGCTGAGGACATCTTCACCCACTGAACGTGTGAGTCCTCTCCCATTTCATCACTTGTTCTGCTGGCATCTGTCAGACATGCACAGCAGATTACAGGCGCTGGCGACACAAAGGAAGTCTCTCCTGGGAGGAGATGGGGTGGAAATTAGTAAAGATGTGTGTCTTACCCAGCGACAGATGTTAGGACTGTCACTGCACGGTGGTTGTCACAGTTTTGCACACAGAGGAACTGAGAAGAGGCCGGTGTGGGAGTGGACTGAGACAGCAGCGGGAGGGGGATGGCCAATGCTGAGGGCTGCGTGTGACCAACGTCAAGTCTGTCCTCATTCCCTCTCAGCACCGCCCCATTCATCCCTTCCAAGTACTGGATGAAGTGCTGTATGATCACCCTGTCATTTAATCCCTTGTGGTGGGTTCTGCTATTATCCTCATTATAGATGGGGAAACTGAGGCTTGGAGGTTTTAATACCTTGCCATGGGTCACAGAGGCAACACACTTGAAACCTGAACTCAAGTCCTCTTGGATTTTTAGAGAGCGTTAGCTTTTGTAACTACTGGAATTAAGGGATTAAATTTCCCTATACCTGAAATTGTAATGAGAAGTGAAGCAGTTACTCTGATGACTGAAGTGCCCCACAATTAATAAAAATCGGCTTGCTATTTTGTAGTCTTTCATTTATCCCCAAGGATTAGGTGCTTGACGATTAGGTAAATTAATTCTTCCAAGTCTGACATACTCTTCCTCCTCACCCTTTTGTTCCACTTCCTCTATAGCTCTTTCTTGGAACCATCTAGATCTCTGTTCCTTTCTCTTCCCCTGACAGCCTACAGCTTCGGTGGGCACTGTTAATACACTGCTCGTACTGCTGTTTCACGGCTCTTTAAGAAGGTGCTGCGTGGTAAGGAAAGAGAAAGATTGGGGCTGAGTAAAGAGAGGCTGGTGTGCTGGGCGGAGGTGGGGCTGGTCAGGGCAGGCCTCCTGGGGACGAGGGTATTTGAGCAAAGACTGGAAGCATAGTGTGTGTGTGTGTGTGTGTGTGTATGTGTGTGTGTTTTACCACACAATTAGACTGTGAACTCCTTGACAGAGGTCATGTTTTATATTACTTGGTATTCTGTATGTTATGTTCATAGTAGGCATCCAAGACATATTTATTAAATTTAGTGTATATCAGATTTAGTAAATTGCTTACCAGGAATGAATGAGGTATGAGTGAATAGTGGGATGATTTATTTTCCTGTAAGGATCTCTCTGTTTCAGCAAATACCATTCTTGCTCTTCTTTTCTCTGGCCATAAAGATTACATATGCTTAGTGTGGAAAACTGCGGAGACCCTAAAAACATAAAGAAGAAAGTGAAGTCGCTCACAATTCCAATTCTCAGTGTAATCACTGGTGTGCATTTTGGTGTATTCTTTCTCTCTCTCTCTCACACACACATACACAGACACAGAAGTATACATAAGTTAAAAAAGTAGGATCATATTCAGTGATGATATTTTGAAAAGTCAAACAGCCTGTATAACAGGGGCACTGACCCATTGTAACCCTTTAGTGGCTGGATGGTGGGGATGGCTGAGGGACCCCAGATGAGGGGCCAGTGCAGCAGGAGGACACCGTGTCCCAGAACTAGTCCGCGTTGGCCACGCCAGCACATCTGGACTGACCACCAGCCCCGAGTGTATTGTGTGTACAGTTCTGTACCTTACTTCGTTCCATCTAGCACAACACAATCACAATATTAATATGATTACAGGCCTTTCAGCTAAGTTTGTAATTTAAAAACTATTTTTATTCTGGATGTTTGGTTATGGGGATATAAGTATCAATTAAAAAAATCTAGATGCTTTTAATACCTTTTGTCTTGGGCTAAGCAATAAAACAGATCCTACCTTTCCACGGTTCCCCGGCTCCTAACAGGGTCGAGGGTCCTCTTGTGTCTGCTTCAGCGGTTGCTTGGCTTGGTGCGTAGAAGTCTGAGTGCCATGACTCTTGGGGAGGAAAAGATGACAAGAGCAAAGTAAACTAATCTGAAAGCCCGTGGATCTTGGTTGCTCCCATCAGATGCTGCGTGGGGGAGATCATCTGTTGGGAAGGTGACGTGAGTCTCGCCCTCCTCGGTCCTTCTGGCTGATGTCTGCTCCTCACAGCCGCTGCTGCCAGGGCTGGGTCTGTTTCCTGAAGCCAAAAGCTGAAAGCTCACATAACCTTTTGAAGAGCACTATATAAGTAAACTGTGTCCTCATAATGAAGACTAGCTGAGCAAACAATGACACGCCATGTGGCTACGTGCATTTCCTAAGATTAAAACCATTTGCTGCCACAGAAAGAGACGTAGGATAGGGAATCCTGGTCTATTTTATTATGTGGGTTTTGAAATTAAACCAATTGTTTACAGCAAAGGTGCTGAAGTTCTGCAGATTAAAAGAGTGGATTAAATTTATTTATTCAACAAATACTTATTGACCATCTGCTAGATGCCAGGCACGGGGCCAGGTGCCAAAGACAAACATGGGTCCAGTGGTCACAGAGCTTTCATGGTACTCCTAGGGAAGCTTATCACATGGAGACAGAGCAGTGATTATGATTTTCTGCATTTTATAAATATTAATAAGAATATACAGCTGTTTCTCTGTGAAACATTAATTTTATTTATTTGACATCTTCAGCTGCTTCTGTACGGGATACACTTCACTCTTACCTCAAAAAGAGTGTCCAGTGTGTTTTCATAAATTTGCGGGTATAGTACAAACATTACAACATGCTATGCTTTGAATCCTCCAGGAGAGACAGCTTTTGATGTGCTGAGACATTTAGAGTTGGAAGGGTGTTTAGGAAAGCCACGAAAAGACATGTGCATTATCATCTGTGGAGAAGGCATAGAGTGGCATCTTGAGAGAGGTACACATATGTCAAGTCAGCTGTGTCGCTCCCCATGGTGTGAAGAGCCTGAGGAACCAAGGGAGATCCTCACCTGCAGCCCATACTCTGCCTCCAGACCACATCCTGGGGACACAAGATCTCAAATTCCTTAGTCCAGGGGTCCTGAGCTCACAACTGGAACAGCTTCTTGTGTAGGTTGATCTTTTTGAGTGTCGACTGTGCTGTCACTGGTGGTGCACCCTTGCATACTAGGCCCCTCCATGTGTCAGATGGATTGGGGGAAGGGAAGGTGGCTGGACCCCCACAGATGTTAGGTATCAGCCTGCATGTAGCTATGGCAAGTTTCTCATTGGTTAAAGAAAATCATAAAGCAAGGCAATTTTTTATGTGTGTGCATGTATGTGTGTAATCTTTTCAATCTTTCCATTACTATCTGGAGTTGCCCTCTGACAATTTAGATGGAATACCTTTCATTAAATATAGGATTCTGTTTATTAACGTATCCACTAGAGTTAAAGAATTCTTTGGAGGAAAACTACACTTGAGCATTTTATTTCGTGCATGATGGTATTCTTTGAAACGATGGATTACATCTTAATCCTGAGCACATTCTGAAGATGAAGACTGCATCTGGGAGGACAAACCTTCCACAGAAACGTCTGGGTTACACATGTCCATTCAGTCCTGTGCCAAGTGCTTAATGGAGCACGCGATTGTGGGCGAGATACGCTGGGGTGCTCCGGAGAGAGCTAAAAGACAGGCTCAGGATTCTCAGGGCAGCCCGGCGTGCATGTTGCTGGGGTCCAGCTTCGATCACTCAAGCCATTTGCTTTAACTAATTACAATTAGGTGCTCTTCTCTTTGTTCTGTTTCTTTCTATTTTTAATTCCATTACATTTGAAATAATTGAGGATATTTTACTTTGTCAGTTTTACAGTTTTCCTTTGGATTTATTTCCTGTCATTGACGTTAAAGCTAGACAAGAGTCTCAGAATCCTTAAATCAATAATCTAATGAATCTGTCCTCTGCTACTCAGGAAAATGTACAACCAGTAAATACTTCTCCATAAGCCTTATGCAGTCCTGAAGCTGTAATTGATGGCAACTGTCTCTTGCTTTGGGACTTTCAGAAGCATGGACCGTCAGAGCTGCCAGGGATCTGGGAGGTCACGTGCTGTCATTGCCTCATTTCACAGAGAGGTGTGAGGATTCAGAGAGGGAAAATGCTGGTCCAAGGCCACAGAGCAAGTATATAGATGGACCCTGGACTCCTTCTAAAAGTACTTTTACATCTTCAGTTCATAGGACCGCAATCAATGATCAGGTGGTTCAAAGAGAATTTTTTTATTTTTTGGCCTAAGATACCCAAATAAAAACTCAATTTCCCTCCAACCCCAAAACTTCTGTGCTCATATTAATATAATGAACCATTTTGAGTAAATTAAGAATTTCATTTAGGATTGGTGTGGTTCTCGACTCATTCCAGCCTTGTGCCTATACTGTCAAGTCTCGTTATTTGAGGCAGTTATGTTCTGTAAGGTTGCCACAAATACTGAATTGTTGCTCCTACAGGAAACACAGGGTTAGGTTCCTGTGAGCCTCTGGTCACAACATTTTCATCAGATAATTAGTACATAACTGGGTTTATGTGTGTCTCTGTTTAAAGACACTTTATGTAATATGTCCTGTTGGTTCATCAGCGTTGAACTCATGGCCAACAGTGCTGTAATGCGTGCCCGAAAGAGGCTTATCTACCACATGTATTTTCTTCATAAGGCACGTCACAGTTTTTTCATGCTTAGGAGCACTAGACAGCACTATGGCTGGGGGCCATTCTAAACAGCTAAATCTCCAAAAAAAGCACAAATGTGAAAAACTTGGCACTAAATAGAGTGTGGAAAGGAGACTTGTTTGTGGCATGAGAGCTGGAACAAGAAGGCAGAGCATTGACTTGTTCCACTTCAGCTGGGAACATGCATGTCAGGGGGGTCAAATTTTTGGCCACTCCCTACATGTCCATGAATGACCCCAAAAGTGCTGTGAGTATTTTGACTTTGGGGGTTACAGATATATTTTTAGTGGGCAAATTTGCAAATAGAGGATTTGGCAATAATGAGGATCAACTATATACACAAGCTTGCACACATCACCACATGCTATAATCTCATTCATCAGCTTTTAGCCTTTGCTCCTGGTTCACATGGGGCACTCTCAACTCTACATTGGTGACACGGTTATGGTGGTGGCCCTTACATGGCTCCCAAGAAGCCATAGCTCTAGGTGCACTTAGTACCTAATAGTTGTGTGGCTGAAAGGCTCCTCCCTGCAGATCCAGTCCTAGAACTTCACAGAGGGTGGAAACCCCCTCTTGGGACTACTATCCACCCTTTCTCCCTCTGATTAGCGTAGCTGCTTATGGGTGAAGAGGCAGGTCTCTAACCAGACTTGACCCAAGGACGCTGCCTCACACCCCAGAGTTCTGTCCTCAGCCCTCTTCTTAACTCAGCTTCACTTGGACGTGCCCATTATTCCCACGTCACACCACAGCCAGGCCTGTGGCTCCCCAGTCCTTACCTCTGCTGAGACCTTTCTTCCAAGCTCCAGATCTATCTCTTCGGTTCCTCCTTGACGTTTTCACCGGAAAGACCCACTGGAACCTCAGAAGTTCCAGAAGAGTTCTCACTGCCTCCTGCCCTGCCCCAGAGCCTGCTCCTTCTTCTCTTCTGTTTGGGATCTTGTCTGCTTGGGCTGTTGCCCAACTGCTCACACAAGAGAGTTGTCCTTAATTCCTCCTTCTCCTTTGCTCCCGGTGCCTGCTGTCTTATGAAGTCCCATAGAGTTTCCCTTTGTGCTCTCCCTCCCATCTGCCATATCTTTCAGTGTCCCAGCCACGGCTTTTTGCCAGTCCGTGTTGAGTGTGGCTGACAGTCTCCATGCCTCTGATCCACTGTCCACACTATTCCCAGAAGCACTGCTTGGAAGCACAAACATGACCCCATTGCGCTCCTTTGAATCTTTAGTAACTCCCCATTGACTACTGGGCACAATTTAAATTTAAAAAGGGCCTTTCATAATTTGACCCCTGCTTCCTCTTCTGTTGCATCTCCCGTCTCCCCACTTGCACCCGCTATGTTCTTTGAAGTTCTTAAAACATGCTGTACTCTTCCTGCCTGCCTGCATCCCTGTGTGGTCTGCTCTTTGCTGGGAATGCTCTTTCTGCGCCCATTCCCCTGCGAGCTCCTGCTCATGTTTCCACAAGTGGCTCAAGATTTGCCTCTTCTGTGAAACCTTCTCTGACATCCACCATGTAGTTAGTTCTCCTACCTCCGAGCTCCTAGAGATGCTTGAACAAACCTGAATTATATCCCTCCATACTGGAATTTTAAAATCATGGATCTGGTTTTGGACATGTGTTTTAGAAGCTTAAGTTACATCCATGAAGAAATACTCAGGAGGTAGTTCCACAAAATTGGGATACCTAGCTCTTATGATGTAAAGAAAATACCCAACAAATCTAGGACTTTATGGCACCCTAATAGCTATTATTTCATCTTTGCAGGAGACATCTCCCCTCTTCCTACTTACTGTTTATTTTCATTGATGTGGCTATGCTCATATCTGAACCACACTGGATTAATTTGACAAATAAATGCCATGAGTTACATGGTCAGATATCCTTTCCCAAGTCCAGAGTTGCAATTGCTGTTGAGAGAGTATTGCTGATTTCATGCCTCCTTTTGCCTACTATGCATTTAAATTATCCCTATTTTTCTCCATTAGGTTTCCAGGCACAGCTATGAGAAAGCTGTTCTTGTTTTCATGAGTCCCCTTGAGAAGATGACCATGTTTAGTGAGGACTGCTACTCCCCGCTGCAGTCCAGGCACCTGGGTCCTGACCAAGTTCAGAATAAGCATTTCTGAGCTAGTTATTCAAGTCAAAAACATCTCTCACCTCTTAACACTCTTAACAGCAATCTTTTCTTGGAAGATTGAAAGCATGCAGGTTATATTTTGTCTGATTTTATCTCCATTTTCTAGAGCAAACTACCTTTCCTGTTGCTCTTTGTTTTTTATTTTCCTCCCTCTTGGAGCCTTGGATTGTGCTACAAAGCTTGCTACATAGTAGGGGCTTTAAAAAGGGTCTCTTGAGCTAAATGGGATGAATGTTTAAACTATGGTAAGGCTGGTCACCTCACTCTGGCAAATTCTTACTTTGCATCCTCTACCCTGTAGGTCTCCCCTCTTGTGTAAATATGCCTGTAGAAAATTTCCTTGGAAATGGTATTTATCCTTTACTTTGTGTCTGAGTGTTATTCTTTTGCCTGTGGTTGAAGGGAATTGAAGAAGACCTGTTTAAATTTTAATTCAGATTTTTAAAATTCAGATTAAAATCTCCCTCTACACATTCTTCTGAAGTCTTTTCTTACCAGAATATTCTATGTTGGCACAGTGATTTAGTCTATGTTTATGTGATTCTTGCCCCTCCCATATGGTTGATCTCGTCTCTAATGTGCCGCATTATTCTTAGATATTCTCAGCCTGTGAAAAATTATGGGGTTCATGACTCCCCTGAGAAGCTGATCTTTGAAATGAAGATGTCTATTGAGGGAGAAAATGGTCTCATATCTCTGATAATGCAAAAAATTGTATTCAGTTGTATCAGGTATGGAATAATTTCTGTAAATCCTTCAATCTTGTCATTTCACTCTTTTAATCTTGATTTATACTTTTATTACTAGAATATCCCTTTAGCAAAGTCCATCTAAGTATTGACTACGTAGTATAGGAAAGAAATATCAGTTGTAACCACGAGGAATAACATTTCTTTTTGGGTCTCTCTTTTTGTTCTCTACATTTTGTTAGTATCTGTCTTTTTAAAATTCCATTTGATCTGTCTTTAAACTTACTCTCTCTGATGTCTTTTTCTCCATGTTTTAGGCAATATTTGAAAAAAATTCCTATAATCAATCATTCTCTGATTTCTTTAGTTAGTTCTATTCACTCAGCAAAATTTCAAAGTGAAGTGAAATTAAAATTTATAGGCACTGCCAAATTTCAAACCCACTGACCTGGCCCAATAGACTCAAGAAAATGTTCTCCAGGATAAACTTTAATTTTTCCTATTGGTTAGACATTCTTTCCAAGGAATGTCAGACAAGTAATAAGGAGGGAAACATTTTTAGGTTTAGCTAATTAATATTTTAGACAAATTGTGGTTCTTATGATGGAGACCAAAAGAATCAGAAAAATAAATGTCAAATGAGCTCTATATGATATAGGAGGCATTTATAATTAACAATAAATCTACTACATTAGAACCATCCTGATGCAATTTTTCTAGCCAGAGAGAAAATACTCTCTGCTGTGAATTTATAGGTTAAGCTGAAGTGGAAACATTTTACCTGTTTCATTGCACTGATTGATCACGAGTGCTTGTGTTATGCTGAACGCTCAACAGGACAATTGTGGCCAATCAAAGAGGTTGTTGAGATCTACTAGCTTTCTTCCCATGCCAATGTTCAAATCATGTGTTTACTTTTAATTCCTTTTACCTTTTCACCAGATATGTGTTAACTTCTTTCTGCTAAGATCAGTTGCCTCATTCTTCTGTGTATTTTTAAAGCAAAGTAAATACAAATTCATTTTTTTTCCAAACCAGTGTTGGCATTACCATTTATTAATAATAAATTGGAATAAAGAGCTGTGAATTCTAGGTTGCCAGTAACTTCCATCAATCAGTTTAGTTGATTACATAGAAAGCAGGGAGAAACAGAATAAAAGAAAGAGCTTAAAATCTGGTTGGGAACATAAGAGACATACATGAAAATATACAGATATATTTTCAAATATATGAAAATATACAGATATATAAAAATATACTAGATAATAGCATATGATAAGGGCCAAATATATCTTGAATTTCTCTCAGTTTATTAACATTGGGATGGAGCAGCTTCATCAATAAGTTTGGTTTTGAAATAACCCTGATTTGAAATAAATAAGACATTTTAGTAGAATTTTCAATTGTTTTAAAAAATATTTGGCTTAATTCCTGGGAAATAGATCATATTTTTTTCTAGTTTTATTTGGCAAAGTACAGTATATTATATCTTGTCAGTAAATATTAGAAGAAAATTTGAAAGGGATAATGATGAATCACTCTTTGGGTTTAGTTTCCTCATGTGTGAAATGAGATTAGAAACTAGATGATTTACAAAGTCCCTCTCAGCTACATGAGTTTAATATGGAGCTGTAGTTAAGAGAGGAAAGCAAAATTAAGAGAATCTCCAAAGTAATATAAGACTTAAAAGTCCAATTTGCCTCTGGGGTAAAAAAAAGAACTAGAAACATTAAGTTATTGGGAAGATTAAAGGAGTTAAATATATAAATATCATTGTTTAAAAAAATCACATAGTATTCTATGTGTGCCAATATTTCATCATATGAATTAAATATGACTAAAGGACAGGCTGAATTTGGTTGTTTTCATGACCCCAAAACTGAGTGGACTGGGGAGTTTCACATCTCTGTCTTTTCTTGGCCAATCTTGATATTATAGTTAATTGCAATGACATATTTTGTTCAAATATACTGCAGCTGATAGAGACACAGCCTCTTTCAACCAATAAGTCTAAAGTGTAATGCCAAAAGAAAAACACATGATTTGTTAGGGGTAAAGTAATGAAGTAATGGCGCTCCATTAAAGAGATTGCACTAGTCCAGAAATCCTGAAATAATAATGGGAGCAATTGCCCAGAGGGGTTATTTTCCCTTCTTTTAGCTCATTAATCAGAAAAGGAGAACCAAGCCTGGACCAAGGACTACGGTTCATATTAAGAGGAAGAATCCTAGTATTTCCATCTCTCATTTCTATGATTGTGTAAATCTAAATTAAAAACATGAGGAACATTCAAAATGTTCATCATGTATTTTTAAACCACAATAATAGCTCAATATAGTACATTGTGTACAGAGAAAAGCAAGAGAATAGCTTGACACCAGCTTTATGAAATTAACTGACTCTTTGTAGAGAACTAGCCACCACGTCAGGTTTCAAGTTTTTGTCTTGAATATTAACATTTTAAGAAAGAAAACTGATTCTTGGAGAGTCTAAGGAAATAAATGATTCTTCAAGCATATGCATATTTTACAACTAAAATCATAGACAACTTGTTCCTCACAACATGAAAATAATTTTACATGTGTCTACTTACTGAAATATGTTTTTTGGAAATAATTTTATTTCTTTCCCAGTGTCCCATAATGTCAAATCTTTCCTCAGATCTCACTCTTTTTCTCTCTTTCTCTCTATTTTTAGCAATAAGTTATTTCTTCTTTTTCCTCTCTGGCCCTGTGTAGTTCAAAAATTTGATGATGCATATAAAATTTCCAAGGTACCTATTTTCTTATGGAAATGATGAATGGTATCATAAGATGCTGTGATAATATTTTCAGATGTTAAAAACAACACACATCCAGAACTTTAACAACTAAGTGAATAGTGCATCCATCAAAGTAGTCACCTTTGGAGACCAGATGTTTGGATAATGCTGTCCCTGCTCTAAACAATTTCGGAACTTTTCTTTTGGAAAGAACTTCAGAGCCAATGAATGGGCAATACCAAAAAAATCATTCTTGGGATTGTATAGTCGAACCATCTTTTGTACAAAAAGACACATTACCAGCTTTACCATCTACCTCGTTCAGCAGACTTGACTCTTTCATCAGTCAGGGTTTGAGCAAGAAACATACTGTTCACTCACATTGTGTGTGTGTGTGTGTGTGTGTGTGTAATTGAGGGGCCTTTAATAAAGGGTCTGTTTACAAATGGTGTGAAAGGATAATGGAAAACCAACAAGGGATGGGGAAATTCCCCCAGGCCTGGATGGGATAAAAGGAGGGAGTTGCTTTTGGGATGTGGAGTGAGATGTAGGTGAGAGCTTTCCCACTGGACCTGGGGACTTTAGGGAGGAAGGCATCCACATCTCTGAACTCACTCTCCTCTTTGCCTTCAAACTCTGATGGTGCTTGCCTTTGTCCAAACTTGACAGAAAGCTGGAGAGCCAGGGAGCCTGCTTCCTACAGCCCATACGGGTCAGCCTCCCAAGACATACGCAGAGCAGAGTGGAGAAGCATGGAGGGTGATCTGGAGGGGCACATGGAAAATGTCCAGTACAGCCCTTCCCGACTCCCATCTGTTCACAGTAATCCACATCACCCCCCTGAGGACCGTCAGGAGGACAGGGTGTAGCTGTTGAAGGCAGTTCTAAGAGAAGGGTCCCTTACATGAACTGCAAATGTAAAACCACCACAGTAAGTATGCAGCCAACAGGGGAAATGAATATGTTTTAGTTTATTCATTATAATTCAGCCTTGTTCCTTTATGGCCATGTCTTATTTTTTGACAGAAACACGTGTGAATGGGTTTTCAAACTTAAGACATTTTCCTTGTTCTTTAGGTGGAGCAAATGTATTTTTTGTTGAGACATAAGAGAGAATGGAAAAATACAAAGTGACAAGTCAAAAGAGGGAGAGAGAGAGTGTGTGTGTATGTATGCATGGAGTTATCTCCATACACCAGCTATGTGCATAAGTGAAAAGGAGTCCTGAAAATCTAACTTGGATTTGGGAATGAGGAGATTAAAAACAAAAATTTTGAACATCTGTAATAATCCAAATCTGCCTGCTCTTGGCAGTTTTTATTTCCTTGAATCAATTTCAATGCCTTGGCAGGTTCACTGGTGTTTTATTTTTGCTGGAGAATAGGAGCATGGGCAGTAGTCATGAGTGCCAGGGACAGAAAAGACAAATGATCCCGAGTGTGCTCTGGAAAGCGCGGTGTGCGTGCCGTGACTTGCTGGATAGGGGTAGGGATTACCTAACCAGGCTTCTACTTCTCTTGTACAATTGGGTCATCTGTCACCCAAAATAAGAAATTAAACATTTTTTCTATGAATGTCATGTCAAATTTTGTTCTTGGCAATTCATCAGGTACTGTTCACGGTCACTATCACTGTCTATTGAGTAACGGTGGCTCAAAGGTAAAGTGTGATATCAAAACTGGTTTTTTTCCCTAAGAAAACTAGATGGTGGTGAATTCTAGCAAATATTCAAGGAAGAAATGTCAGCCTTACACAGACTCTTTCAGAAAATAGAGGAGGAGGGACCACTTCCCAATCTGCCTTATGAAGTCAATATAGCCCTAATGCCAAAAGCTGTCAAAGATATTACTGATAAAAAGAACATTGCAGACTGATATCTCTCATGAACAGAAATCAAGTCCTTAATGAAATATCAGCAAATTAAATCCAACATTTAAAAAGATATTACATAACAAAGTGGGAGTTATTCCAGAAATGCAAAAGTATGTACTCTCTGGACTACTTTGACAGAGTAGGTTTTTGAATGTAACGAGGTAAGTCAACTTGAGTGGTAATATATTTTGGGAAATCAGCTCACTACAAATTGTGACTGTGAACATTGTACTATAAATGCTTTGTAGTTTTCCCCCAATTAAAAAAAAATATTAACTGAAAAAAAAAAGTTGGTTGAATATTTAAAAGCCATTCAATATAATTTGCTATGTTAACAAAATAAAGAAGAAAATGAAATGATCATTCCCATAGATGCAAAATTGGTCTTTATGTGTTTTTCTTTACATATATATGAATTTATGTTAAAGCGTTGTCCTTTAAAAACTTTCTATCTAACTTTTTTTTTAAGAAAGAAGGAAGGAGAACAGAAATAAAAGCAAGTGCCACAGTTTAGTTTAAAACTCTGTGTAAGATTAATTGTCCAGGCCAGATGCGGTGGCTCACACCTGTAATCCTAGCACTCTGGGAGGCTGAGGCAGGAGGATCCCTTGAGCTCGGGAGTTCGAGACCAGCCTGAGCAAGAGCAAGACCCCATCTCTACTAAAAACATAAAAATGAGCCAGGCATCATGGTGTGCGTCTGTAGTCCCAGTTACTCAGGAGGCTGAGGCAGGAGGATTACTTGAGCCCAGGAGTTTGAGGCTGCTGTGAGCTAGGCTGATGCCATGGCACTCTTCTCAGGGCAACAGAGTGAGACTCTGTCTCAAAAAAAAAAGATTAATTGCCCATAAAGATTAGACAATTTTTTAAAGCAGGTAGAACAAAATTTATGAAAATCCTAATTGCTCATATTATAAGGGACAAATTTGACCTCAATTGGGATTAGGAATGAATCGTACATCCACACCATGCACACCCCCAGAGTGCATTTTCCCTTCGTCACACACCCACTTTCCCTGCCAGAGGGGAGCTTTCATAGTAGCCGTTCAAATCAAGGTGCTGGGATCTGAGGGCCTTTGGATTTGGTTTGTGTTAACTTAAAAAAGGGATGGGAAAGGCATCCAAATCAGGGGTGCAGTTCAGTGGAAAGGAACTCCATCCACCCATCCATCCATCCATCCATCCTTCCATGAAATAAATAGCTGAGGATCTACTTTGTGCAAGGCATGACATAGATGAAGCAGCTGCCCTCATGGAATGTATGTTCTAATGGGATTACTTATACTAATAATAAGCTTATCTTTCTCTATGTATCAGAAGCCCAAGGAGTAAGTACAGTGGTAGTTCTTAGTCTGTCACCATTTAGATGGCTCATGAATGGATCAGAATATAACTCATAGCCTGGTTCATTTCATTTCTGGCCAAAGACAATCCACTTTATCTACCTTTTCCTTTATCATTTCTGTATAGGGCTTTACCTGTTTCAGAAATTGGTCCTACCCTTCTTCTTGACCCTCTTGATCACAAAGCGTCCTTGTTAGAACATCTTTTTCTCAGCCGCAAGGCAATTGGTTCCAGATGGTAAAGCCTGATCATTTAAGAGCTATTGAAGGAGACATTTTGTGAATACTTTTAATGGGCAGTTTTTTTGGGGGGAGGGGTCCTGCATTGCCTGCTTAGAGTTTTGGATAGAACTTTTAGGCCCAGTTTTCCTTGGAACATTACATATTCAATAAATCCTTTATTAATCTTACTTAATGTCATGGAAGAACACAGAATTTCTTTGTAACTTTTCCCTGTAAAGTTTCAAATGAAGACTTTAGGGTCTATCGAGGTAGCATGACAATATTTTAAGTTAGAATAATAATCGAAATAAGGCTGAACCCTCCAACAATTTCTATAGTTTTGTTATTATTTTGGACCTCAGTGGTTATGAATGACATGATATGAAATATGACAGAGTAAATATATGAAATGATACAATGCATCTCTCCAGAGTAATATTGAAAATGTTTATACAATAATTTCTTCTAATGCTATTGCCATTGTTTTCTTGCTTTGTTTTGGTTCATTGCAGGGTTCCTATGTGATTTTTCTGAGGCCTTTTAGGTTGAAATCTGAAACACTGTTGTTTTGCAAGCTTTATGAGATTCAACTGAATATATACAGTTCTTGAGTGCCAATTAATTCTATAACAGGTTCATAATGATTATTAGGCTTCATCTAGTCTCAACGTTTTTGTTTTCTAAATGGAAATTTGTCTTTATAATTCCATACTAGTCATTTAATGAGCTATTCTCTATCAACATTGCTCGTTATGCTGAATATTGACTTTTTACTAACTTCCCAAGAGGTTTCATTTCTGGCCCCTTTTGGGGTTAGATTTTCCTCTCTATTGAAGAAAATAATTAGATTCATAATGACAGGGACAGAGCATTTTGTTGAGTGAGTTACTTTCCTCGGTAGATGGTGCAATTTAATCCTCTGTTACGTATTTATATTTTGTTCATAAGATAAATGAAAATCAATTGCTCTCTGAAAACATTCAATTTTCATTCCAGAAGTAGTTAACATAATGTCCATGAGGCTTTTTCTGGAGCCTCCACTTTTCCTTACATGTCTTGTTAAACAATGGCCAAACTGCAATTTACCCAGCCTTTGAGCACAGGTGAAGAGTAAAATAACTGAGGATTATATGGTAATCCAAAGAGATTGCACAAAGCCAACTACTCGATCATATATTTTTGACTATTGTTTCGACAAAAAGTAGTTTATGATTCATGGATAAACCAAGCCAATGTATTTCAATATTATCGATGGCAAGCCCACAGGTAGGCAGGAAACCAGCATTTGCTGAGATTATCATATCATTTAATCTGCCAACTAAGTTTTAATGGAAAATATTATTTTTCCCTATGTCACAGAGAATAAACTGATGATAACTTTCCCAAGACCAGGCATTGAGTTAGGAGGAAGGGTAAGATGGTAATCCAGGTTTATGGGATGACACTATGAACTAAATGTTTGTCTCCCCCAAATTCATATTTGAAGCTTTAATCCCCAATATGATGGTATTAGGAGGTGAGGCTTTTGGGAGGTGATTAGGCTTGGATGAGGTGATGATGATGTAGCCCGAATAATGGGATTAATGTCCTTATAAGAAGAGAACAGAAAGGTTACTTCTCACACCCTCCTCACCTGCCACATGGGGATACTCCAAGAAGATTGCTGTTTGCAGGAAGCCCTCTCTAGGAACTGAATTGTCTGGCATCTTGATCTTGGACTTCCTGGCCTCCAGAACTGTGAGAAATAAATTTCTCTCATTTAAGCAACCCAGTCTGTGGCATTTTGTTATAGCAGCCTGTCTGACTAGGCTCTGCTTAGGAAATTTATTTCTAATTTGAAGATTACAAGAAACAAGGGAAAGAGGAAACCACTTGGTCATCATGGTTTGAAAAAAATTTTATAGAGTTTATCAGTACTGGAAAAATTATAACAAATGAGTGATTTTAATAGAAAGGGAGAACAAAGAATCAAAAACTCTTTCCAAGACCCCTTGCCTCACCTTTGGAAAAGGATGAAAGCTGGTGTATGGCAAATGAAACGTCCAGCCTGGAGCTTGCCCAAAATTCAAAGATTTCCTTGTCTTTTCACTCTTGTAAGTGCAGTCTTTCTAGCTCAAGGAAAAAGACAATGTAACCACACAATCCCTGATGTTACTTGTGCGAATTAATAGTACTTCCTGCAGTGGGTATTCCACTGTCTGAAAACAAACTGCTTATTCAAGCCAGACAGATGAGTTCTTCTCAAGTACCATTTAGTATACTTTCCCTAAAGCTGAACTATTCCTCTCTCCCCTCTCTGTGTTTTCAAGGACAAAAGGATGCTCAAAATCAGAAGACATTGTTTCAGCCTTTGGTTTCTTTTCTTTTCTTTATCTTTTTGAATATTGTAAACAATTCTTAAGTTCTTTTTCAAACAGATCTACTATCTCTTGAGGTGCCAATTCTCTCACTGTTTGGTGATTTCTTTCCTCCCAGGGATTGTCATTTTTTGTTGTCAGCTCCTGTGCAGGAGAGGTTGCTTCATGAATTCTAGGTGCCCTGGGCCATCGAGGCATCCTTATAGAGCGTTTTGGGGTTGCTATCAGTCAGGACCCTACAGATTTCAGCGTTTCAGACCATTTTTTATGTTAATGTGTCATTCTTGGATTTCTGTGCCCTTTGGGAGTAGAAGTTAGACCCCATCTCTGAGCACAGGCTGGGGTCAAGGCTTTGATGACTCACAAATGACTTCTTTCATCCTCTGCCTCGGATTTGTGAAGCTTGCCCAGGCCTGTGGACAGAGGTGTTCTATCTTCATCTCAAATATGGGTGGCCCTTTATGCCCCAGCTTTATGCATAAGGCCCAGTTCAGGCCCCCCCGCTCCATTCTTCTTGGGCCCAAGTTCTTATATTTTGTCTCCCTGTGTATGTTAAACCAGGCACCAGTGTCTTGGGCCTACAGCCGAGACTGACACCCTATGAGTCATTTGCCTTCAGCTCATCACTTTGGTTTTGAGTTCTTTCTGTCTTTATGGCACTTGGAAATTTCTCTTTCTTGTTTTCACTCTCAGCTCAATTTTCTTTTGTTATTTTTTTTTTTTTAAATTCAGCATTTCTGTGTGTTTGGAGTGGAATGGACTATGTCAACTCAGTATGCTATATAGATTGGAAGTTTCCCGCTACTAAATGCGTAATAGTTTTATTCTATTTTAAATGTTATATTAATAGTTACTTGTTTGACTTTCCTGAACATTTTGTTATGCTAACCTCTCAGTTACACTTACGAGATGACTCTCTCTCTCTATATATATATATATGCTGTGATCGAAACTATGTCTATAATGTGCTGGCTCATTAAGAAATAACTTATTTAACTATTGTGGTGGTTAAATAGATATTAATTCAGAAACCACTTTAGCCTAGCAAATTATGGGAAATATATTTAAGCTCAGAATTTACAAGAAGGCTCTTAGAAAGGTTGAAAGCACAATTTTCAGAGTGCCTAAGGGTTGAAACTTACATTGACTCTTTTGAGCAATGAGATTTTGGCAAAGGATATGTTTTAATGAGGCTTTTTTTTTTCCCCTGAGAGAAAAGACTGGAGTTCTACTTGTGGTATATAAAACCTCCTATAACCTCTTAACAGGTGTTCCAAGAATAAAGAAAACTACTGTTCTGTTCTCCTTTGAGACATCTTATACGTCACACAGATTCAGATCCAACCACAAGGGTAAAGTAGAAGATTACACAGTTAAAATTTTTTTTTTTTTCTTCCAGCTTCAGAATCAGAAAAGAAAGCAGATTTCCATTTTGGGGTTGGAAGCAAGTGGTTTTGAAAATACTTTTTATTATGTCTTTTCATTGTCTCTTTCTTTAAATCACTGGTCTCAGGAGGAAGATTTTAATGTTTCATATATATATATATATAATTCAGCTCATGTACTCTCAAATTAAATTTATTTTTTTAAAGTTATGCCCAGTTGAAAGCTTTTTTTGGGGGGTGTATTTTTTAGAAATACAATGCTAACAAATAAAGAGGACTGGAAAGCTGAAATTCTTTGGAACAGACTATTCTACAACAGAACTGAAACCATGTGCCTATTTCAAGCATATTTGAAAAAGTTCATATCATATTTTGACTCATCTTGGGTTTAATATCATTGGTAGGAAAAAGAAGGCTAAAATAACTGTCTAAACCCGATTAAGATTGTTGACTCATTAAGAATTTCTCTTAAGATGCAGGAAATGAGATTATCATCTTTTCAGAGGGGCCAACATCAGGGCAAGAGTTCGAAGAGTGTGTGGCAATCAAAATAAGAACAAAATGAAAACAAAACACATCCCCTCTTCTGCCCTAACACCTCATAAAAGTAAAATCCCCAACCCAAACAATGAAAATGCCCAAGAGCTCTAAACAAGACCTAGAACACTGAAAGGTTCCAATAAAAATATGTAGTACTATCGATACAAAAAACTATCAGGATGTTTTGAAAGCTGTGGACATCTGGCCGGGTGGAGAAAGAGTATAAAAAGGTAGAAAGGATAAGGTCCTTGTATAATCATAAGGAGTTTCCCCAAACCTCTGGAAAAGCCCTGAAGGGCAGGGTCTCTGCAATCCACCCCATACTGTAAGGCAGCTTTGCCAGTTTTGGTTTCTTTACCTTTGGGGCTCATCAGTGAGTCTGGTACATGCTAAGACCTTATTTTAAATCATGCATAACATTCTTGTATAGGGAAATCAAAACTAATTTCGTGCAATGCCATGGAGTGAAGAGCACATCCAGAGTTTGTTTCATTAGCTTGGGCTGCATTTTCATTCTTATCAGCAGAGTTTTTCTTCCAGTTGGCTGGTCTGTTTCCAAGGACCCTGATTAATAATATCTCTTTATTTTGTTATATCATTTCATTGTAAAGAAAGACAGCAACTTAGGATTTTGGCCAAAATTATGGCCAAAGTGATATTGTAAATGTGCATTTGGAAATTGTCATATTCTAGGTATTTCTAGTAGTACTGGAACAACCTAGCAAAGACCACCTTGAGACGAAAGAGTCTTCTAGTTTTTCCAGTTTGGGAGGTTTCCTCTTTTTAAATTAAGGGGAAAATTTTCTATGTGCCAACTCATGTAAAAAGTTAGATTGTCACGTACATATTCTCCCTCCCCTCCTTTCAAAAATATATAATAGTTGCTTATTAAATTCTCATATATGTAACAAAAACCAACATAAATAAGGGTTCTTGGGAAAAATTGAATTCTATCTCTACTTCATGTCTTCTCTCCACAGTTCCTCAGGCCAGAGTTTTGGGATTTTCCCTTCTCTACACTAAATCCTCTTTTTCCCAGGGTTACAAACTCATGGCCTTGTTATAATGGAAGAAGAAGAATTTTCCTCTGTACTGTGATGGAAGACACCGTGTGACCCATGTCTTCCAGAAAGAAAGATCCATGTCTTTCAGATAAGACAAGAAATTGTCTTGTCTGAAATGAATATAGTATCTCTATATAGCGTGGGCAAATCTGAGTATGAGTATGAGAAGAGCATTGAAATGGAATTCATAGTCTTAAGGATTCTTACCGTTCCCAACATTTACTGTTTGGTGACTTGGACTGGTAAAATGAAATACATGCAGTGTTAGTGTGGGAAGGGGCATAGAGATAAGGCAATCTAACCTCCCACAATTAGTGATGAAGAATTGAGAAACTGAGTCTAGAAGCAAGAAGTCGAATGATTTCTTTCACAAATTCTCCTGGCTTCTGTGTTTGATTAAGGACTTCTGTGAATGAATCCAAAGGATGATGATTACTCCAAGACAGAAAGGAAATGACCGGTGTCACTGACCCCTAATCTCTGTGCATCCCAACACTCCACACATAGCTAAGGGCGTCATCTCAAGAGCTAATAACATAGAACTATTATCTATTTGACAACTTTGTGCTGTTCTTTGGAAAGAATTGTGCAAGCTTCTTTCTTCAGCAGTTACTCTATAGGCTTCAGTAAACTTAGATTTATTTCTATAATCCCTGCCTCAGAAATCTTGCCTCACAGTTCAAATCTTAAATGTGTAGAGTTTGGGTTCTTTTGATCATAGACATGTGATGTTAAAGGAGGGTGGAGTAGGGTTCAAAACTTAATGAATTGTCTGGGTTTTGCTACAAAGTGATGTAAACATTTGTGACTCTTTTGATGATATTGGTCATGGGAAACCTTCCAGCACTATTACATCTACTTGGTGACTAAACATAGCAAAGCTTTCTCCAGTATGTCAAGTATTGAGAAATTGGGATTTTCACAGTTTATGAAACTCTTTGCAAAAAAAGAAGTAATTGTTTTTTTTGCAAAATATCTTTAAAAAAGGAAAATTTCAAGTGGTTAGTTGTGAGTTTATCTCTATATTTCAGTGGTTCTCAACCGGGGCAAGTTTACTCCCGAGGGGACAGCAATGTCTAGAGGCATTTTTGGGCGTCATGAGTAGGGTGGGGAGCTCCTGGCATCTGGTGGGTAGAGGCCAGGGATACTGCTAAACATCCTATCATGCACAGGGCAACCTTTTTCCCCAACAAAGAATTATCTACCTTAAATGTCAATATTTCTGAGGTGGAGAAGCCTTTCATAATTCTGTCTTCTTTCTTAGAATTTTAAGTTTGTGCGATTTGTGATGGCCAGGTAACCCTAATTTATATTCCATGATGAGATTAGAGGCCAGCACACACCAGTCTTTTCAATGTTCTTCAAAGTACAATTTTATATATCAGAGAGGGTAGTGCTAGGCAGACCCTCTGTCTCCTGACCCTTCACAATATCTTCCTGTGAGGTCAGAACTCCTACCAGCATTTTACAAACATGAAATTGTACACTCTATGCAACTGCAAAAAACATGACATAAGAATTACTCAAAAAGCAAAAGAAAATGGCTGTGCCCTCATCCCTTGTCTCACCCCCATAAATACACCAGAGTCAGCCTGCACTATCACTGCTTTTTAGTCATTAAAAACAATTAGTCAAGAATGAGAAGGAAAAAGCCTCCATTTTCCTCCTTGTCTTAAGCCTGTAAAACTATAGTGCATTTAGGATAAAGTATTTTGCATTTTATGACCACTTTAGTTTACTATAGAAGAGAAACGCCAACCATCTTTACCTAATTTATTAAGCTGTACGTTGTCCAGGTTTGGCTGATGATTGGAGCATATTTGCCCTTTCCCACATATTTGAATAGAAAAGGAACAGATGTATGTGCCTCCTTGTTGTAGTCCGAAATGGTCCTTTGTAATTGTTATGTTAGTACCATCTTCCTAGGTCTGGAGTGTCCTCGTTTCCATGGTAACCATGCAGTCCTATAACTCCCTTAAAAGGTGATTTTTTTTCCTGTAAATTAGAATTTCTTACCTTTCTGCTCTGCTTTTTTTTTTTCCCCTAAATCCTTGTTTTGGGAATGTGAGCCAGTGGAGGGATGTGAGGATGCCACACACACTGAAATAAGTATGTCTTTAACCTATAAGAAATATGTATGGGTTCCCTTTGTGTTATATAGTTCTTTTCTGAGATTATTTTTAAAATCTACATGATACAATAAACTATACATAACATCCAGATGCTTAGCCCATTCAGCACAATGAACATTATTATCAATAGTAATACCTGACATTCTGATGTCTACAGTATGCCAGCTCTATGCTGAATTCTTTATGTGATCTAATTAAACAAAATTCCTCAGAGCAACCCCACGAGGCAGATGCTATCACTATCCCCATTTTAAAGATGAGGAAATAAAACCTAGAGAAGTTAAGAAATAAGCCCTGTGTCATAGCTATTGGTTGGGAGTGGTGGCACTAGAATCCAGTTGTGTCTGGTGCTGGAACTTTGCTGTAAACCAGGAATCTACCTGCCTCATCATTCGTTACGCATCTAGTCTAGGCCAGGAAGGACTGGGATTGTAGAGATGAATGCTGCAGTGCCTTCCATCAAGGAACTTGCAGCTGAGTGAGGGAGATGGACACAAACAGATAAATATTTTGGCCCGAATATATTCGTAGGACATCACCAGCACACAGAGTATCTGACCTAGAAACCAGCTTGAGTGCCTCACGGACCACCCTGCTACCGGGCCTCTGTCTTCAGTTACATTAGATCCAGGAACAACATGCCCAGCTTGGCCTCTATGATTCATGGAGAGTGCTCTGATCCTACAGAGTGGCAGAAGCCAGGTAGGAGGGTGGTCTGATGCCTCCTCCTGCAAAGTTAAGGAAACATGCCACATTCAGACGAGGTTGCCATCCTCTGATCTGTAGTCAGGATACTTGGGAGAAGAGGGTCCGGGTCTGTGATTCCTAAGTCTACCTCATATACAGATTGTAGGTTACCACAACCCGCAGTAATTGTGTGTGTGGGTGAGTCGTGGTTATAAAATTTGGATACAAGCATTTCTGGAACTTCCCTAAGATTACTGAACAAATCTTGCATTTTTGTAGATGAAGAAGATAAGACTTGTCTTTAGATAAGACTTCCTTATATGAGGAAGGGAGCTTGACTAGTTTGGCTAAAAGCATTTAAGCATCAGAACAAGACTGGAACCCACACAGCCTATGAATAGATTCTATGCTCTTAATCAGAGCTGACAGTCTCTCATTGAAATATAGCAAAACTGGCTGGGCCATTTTGGGTTGGCACCCACTCCAGTTGCAGGCACAGGACTGTCTATTTTCTTAAGTCTTGAGGTTTCCTCATTGTCCCACTAAGTGCCACATGTAGCACTTTGTTCTCTTTTGCATCTGTGTCTTTTCAGCATGTGACATCGTTGATGTTGAGTAGCTGCCCTTCATTTTCTTCCTCTTTTAAACTTTCTGTCTGACTTTTATCATCCATTCTTCCATCTTTCTCCATAAGTCTTCCCTAATATGAGTTCTTCTATCATATTTTATCAACTGACTCCTCAGTGAGAAAGACATCTGAATCTTCTGATTCCTCAGGCTTATCCGCTTTCCCATTTCCTTACAGCCTTCAAAGGGAACCAGCCCTGCCACGTGGATTTCAGACTTGTGGCCTCCAGAACTGTGAGATGACACATTTCTGCTATTTAAGTCACTCAGTTTGTCGTGCAGCCTCAGGAAGCTAAGATGCAGTCCTATCAGCAGAGGTGCCACCATCTGTCATCATAATTACCCTACACATGCCTACCCCAGTCCACCTTTGTCACGCCTGTCTGACACCCACCCCTCCCATACCATCCTGGTTAGATTCAAGTTTTTGCATATGCTAGGCCTGACCTTATGCAGCAGAACGTTGTGGGAACAAAACACACCCATGCCGACTGGTCTTGCTTATAGTACTGGCCGGCTAACCTCCAGTGGGCCCTTGGTGAGGCCCAGCGGCCATGCTGCCTCTCCCTAGGCTCCATGCCCTTTCCCACCACACACATGTCCAGTATAGACCTCTCTTTCCATCTCCCCGTACTTCCTTCCTACCTACATGCTCTGATGATGACTTTGCTGCCTATCTCCCAGAGAAAATGGATGCAGCTAGAAGAGAACTTCCGTGAGCTCCCTCCCCATAGGCACCCACCCACCTGTGTCTGTATCGAGGTGCTCTGCTTCTCTCTTGTCATTAGGAGGAACCATCCACGTCCTGCCTGCAGCCCACTCCTGCCTGTTTGCACCAGATCCCATCCCTCCTTGCCTATGTAATTCTCTCTGTATCTTTCTCAACAGCCTTGTCATATTAATAGGCTCAATTCTGTTCCCCTAAAATTCATATTTTGAAGACTTAACCCCCATTGCCTCAATTTGTGACTATATTTAGAGACAGAGCCTTTAAATAGGTCATTACATTGAAATAAGGTCACTGAGTTGGGCCCTGATCCAATACAAATGGTGTCTTTATAGGCAGAGAAGAGTAGACACAGGCACACACAGAGGAAAGACCATGTGAAGGCACCAGAAGAAGGTAGCCTTCTCCGAGCCGAGAGGCCTCAGGAGAAACCAACCCTGATGACACCTTGATCTTGTACTTCTAGCCTCCAGGACTGTGAGAAAACAAATTTCTATTGTCTAAGCTACCTAGGCTGGGCTGCTTTGTTATGGCAGCCCTGGTAGACTGATACCACCTGCAAACACATGCTGTTATTTCTCTCGTCTAAAACAGCCTGATCATTTCTTGGTTCCTCACCTGTCTTCAGCTCTTCCTTGTCCCTCTGCTCCTTTATAGAAAAACCTGGAGCTTTCTGCATTGGCTGTCTCAACTTCCTCTCCTCTCAGGACTGGAGAGTCCTGGGGCTTAGCCCATGAGCCTCCTGGCTTTGTTCTCTGTACTTACTCCCTGTATGAATTAATTTGGTCTCATGGCTTTGAACGCTGCTCATCAGCCAGCAACAGCTTGGTCCATCTCCACCTTGTACATCAGGCGTGTATCCAGCTGCCCACTCAGTACCTCCACTTGGAAGTCGGATTTCCACTTTCCGCTTAATATGCTCCTGGTTTCTATTCTCCAGCCCCCTAAAGCCCCAAGTCCTGCTCTGATGCCATCTTCTGTATCTCACGGATGGCCACGCCATCTCTCTCTTTGCCCATCCAAAAGACAAGCAAAACCAACCAAAAACCTTGGCCTTATCCTTGACTCCTCCCATTCTGTCACATAGCTTATCTAATATGTTAGCAAATCCTGTTGAATTATCTTGCAAATATACTTCGAATCTGACCCTTCTCACCACTTCCAGCACCAATGTTCTGGTCCAGTCTCCGTCCCCTCTCACCAGGATTGCTGCAGTTGCCCCCGACAGGTTTCCCTGCGTCTGTCCTTGCCGTTGTCCCTGCCCCTCCCCCTTCACTTGAGTTTCCGTGTGGCAAGCAGAGTGAGCCTTTAGAAACAGAAGTCAGTCCTGTAACTGCTTGCCTTAGGCCTCTCCAGTGGCTCCCTGTGCCACTCAGAGTAAAAGCCACAGTCCTTGCCACATCTTCTACGCTCTAGAATCCACTTCCCCACTCCCCGAATCCATCACCTCCCTGAGCACGGGGCTTCCCCAACTTCATCGGCACTCAGCTCCAGACCTGCTGAGTTCCTTGCAGTTTCTTAGAAATGCCAATACTGCCCCACCTCGGGGTCTGTGCACCTGCTCACCCTCTGCCTGAGGGCTCTCCCCGGGAGGAGAGAGAGCACATCTGTATCGTGCTCACTACGGGCCAAGTCTGTTCCAAGTGCTTCGCAGATGAGAATGCGTTTAATCTGCGTGTCTCACACCCCTGCTTCTCTGTTCGCTCTTGCCAGAAAGGCCCTCTCTGACTACTCTACACAAAACAAGCCAAAACAGCAAACACAAAAACAAACCCCTCCCTGTCTGCCTCCCTGGTTTCCCTACTCTTTCTGCTATTTCCGCCCCCCACCAATCCTGTCATCATCATTCGTAAGACAACTTTACTTTTTAATTTGCTTATTATAAGTTTTCTTTCACTGGGATTATTATAAAGTTCATGAGGCCAGGAACTTTTTTTGTTGCCTGCTTGTTGAATCGCTGACCGAATTTTATGCTTGGGGCGACCTGCAAGCCAGCCTGAAATCTGTAACCCTTAGCAGGGTCCTATGGCTCTCTTCCGTGGCCCTGGCATTGCATGTGACAGGCAGGCTGTGGACGAGTGTGCAGGGAATAGGGGTTGCTTAAAAAACCTGCAAAGCTCTCCTCTCAGAGATCTTTCTGTTGAGTCGATAACGCTGTTCTAATACAAGTCACACGGCAATGATTTGTCTATGTGGGGTTAGGGATGGAACGTGGGGAGCGCACACGGGCAGGCACCGCTTCTGTGAGGAAGAGTTCACTGTGAGCCGGGCCGGGAACAATGGCCGGGATGCGGTGGAAGCACCGTGTGAGAAGGGGCACACAGGTGGGGAGGGGGCCGAGGCTGTGAGAGAACATGTGTGTGGATGTCTGCATGTGTTCACATACGCATTTAACCGTTATGTGGCTCTACTGCCAACACAGAGAAGACACACGTGCACACACACACGTATGTAAATATTTACAAAATAGATTTTATTCAGTGTTTTCTAACTTTTAAAAACTAATAAGTTAACAGCACCTTTCCAATACAAGTCATCTCCAATCTTACTGATTTGCTTTCTTATCTGTAAAATAAGAATAATTGTGCCTGTTTCACTGGGTTGGTATAAGAGTCAATATAATCTATTAGCTTCAAGTTCTGCCTCTGTTACTTTCTAGTGGTATGATCTTGGAGAAGAAATTTAGCCTCTCTATGCCTCAGTTTCCTCGTATGTGAAATGGGGATAATAATAATAAATACCTCATAAGGTTGTTTTAGCAATTCAATGAATGTGTATATGTGAGGTGTTAGCACAGAAGCTGCCAGCGCTGCGTAAAGCTTAGCTATCATTGTTGTTAGGTGAGGATTAGTGATGACAGTGAACTTACCTAGCTATTACTAGGCAAGGAATAACTACAATGCCTGGGAAAGTGGTTTATCACATTACCCAAATGTATGCATATGTCTATGTGTGAGCAGTTTCAAGTGCGTATGTGTGCATTTTTCTTTCATCCTTGCCAGAGCATTGAAGAGAGGTTAAATGTACGGACTCTGTAGCCGTATTGTATGGAATCAAATCCTTGGACCCACTGTGTACCAGCTGTGTATCCATGGGCAAGTTAATCAACCTTTCTGTTCCTAAATAGCCTCATTTGTAAAGTCAGATTAATAGTAACAAAACTAATAGTAATGCCTCCCTCATTGTGTAGTGTTGTGGCATAAATGCAATACTACACAGAAAGTGCTTTTGCACGTGGCTTGGTGCGGCGAGCACTCAGCAAATGCTAGCTGTTGTTATTAGCTCTTATTTGTGATGGATCCACATAACTGGGACCCTAATGCACCGGCGCTATTAATCCCCCACGTTTTACAGCACAGTTTGACCTTGTGTGTCCCTTTTGGCTAGTAAAGCAGTGGTGAGAGGTTGAATAATAAGTCCCAGCCTTGGGTTTAGCTTATTCTGCCTCATAACATGCAAACACTTAATACTAATCTGGATTTTTCCCACCCTGGCTAATCGTTACTTCTCAAAAATGCTGACCAAATCTGAAAATAATCTTCAGTTCTGTCATTAATTTAAAAAGTAATGTTTTCCAGTGTGGCTAGCTTTCTCAAACCACTCTTCCAGTGAATTACATTCATTACTGTGGTGGGTATTCATTTTTGTTAAGTTAATCATTTAAGAGTGAGTAATGACCATAAGAGTTGGAATAGTTTTCCTCTGTGAGTGGGGATGCAGTTTAGAAATTCAACATGGCCTGGCTAGAATAGGAAAGATCTGTGGAACAGCATGATGAGGGTGGTCGTTGTTGTAGCTGATATCTTTAAAGCAATTGTTGTGTGACCTAATGTGATATCCCGATGTGTCACCAGTTGTATAGAATCTCCAAGACGCTTCATTGAAAATAATGGTAACCTTTGCCCACTAACTGCTCTCCACTCTGAGGTAGGTAAAATCTCAAGTGTATTGTGTGTGTGTGTATGTGTGTGTGTGTTTATGTATCAGATAATGAATCAACTCAAACCTAAAATGTGGTTTGCAGCTCCCAAGTAAAGTAGCTCTATTTCTATAACTTTACATTAATACCTCCACTAATTTATTTTAACTAGAAATGCATCTCTAGCTCATGTGCTTATTTTCGTATGCAGCATGTTTGATTTGAATATTAATTTGTTTTTTTAATTTCCGTTGCTGCAGGGTTTTACTTTTATTCCCATCATATAGCCAGGCATTTATGTTCTCTTAGCTCAGGGGTCTTGGGGTTACAGGAGAGAAGAAGAAATTGCCAGGCATCCAAAAGGCCACCCCCATCTCATCATTGGCTTTTGAAAGTCTGGACTCATCGAGATGAAATCTCTGGCTCCTCGGTGAGGCAGAGGGGACGGAGGAAAATATTTTGAGAGGTGGAGGCCAGAGCAGGCAAACCGGACAGAGTGTAGACTTCCTGAGATGAGAGCGAGGATCAGGTTGGACTGGAGGGTGTCTGTGCTTGTGCAGCTGCCCCTTGAGGACTGGCAAGAGTGACCTTTGTGCCCCCCAACCTTGAAAACAGTGGAGAGGCTCTCTGAGGATGAGACTGTGGTCAGAGCAATGCCCACTGAGAGGGCACCTCTGAGTTTTCTGGGAGCCAAGGGGCATCTGCTAGGAGAAAGAACAATGGGAAAGACGGCAGCTCCAAAACTGATGCCTTGCCACATTTATTTGTACAAATTTATGGGGTGTATTTGAAATTTTGTTACATGCAAATAATGTGTAGTGATCAAATCAGGATATTTAGGGTGTCCATCTTCCAAGGACAAAGCATTTTTTTTTTAACTAGAGTCACTGTACTCTGCTATCAAACATTGAATTTGTTTCTTCTATCTACCTGTATGTTTGTACCCTTTAACCCACTTCTCTTTGTCCTTCCCTTTGCCCCACTCACCCTTCCCAGTCTCTGTTCTTTCCATTCTCTATCTCCACACAATCAGATTTTTTAGCTCCCACATATAAGTGAGAATATGTGATATTTGTCTTTTTGTGGCTTGCTTATTTCACTTAAGATAATGACCTCCAGTTCCATCCATGTTGCTTCAAATGACATGATTTCATTCTTTTTGCATTCTCATGCACTAGAAATGCAAGCGCAGGTTTCATTATTTATAACACATGCTCATGCACTAAACATGCAAGTGCAGGTACTTCTTTGATATAGTGATTTCTTTTTCTCTGGGTAGATACCTAGTAGTGGGATTGCTGGATCAAGTGGTAGTTCTATTTTTATTTTTTTGAGAAATCTCCATACTGTTTTCCATAGTTGCTGTCCCAATTTACATTCCCACCAACCGTGTATGAAAGTTCCCTTTTCTCCACATCCTCACCAACATCTGTTATTTTTTGTCTTTTTAATAATAGCCATTCTGACTGTGGAAACATGATTATTTCATTGTGGATTTGATTTGCATTTCTCTGAGGATTAGTGATGTTGAGCATTTTTTTATATACCTGTTGGCCTTTTGTACATCTTCTTTTGGAAAATGTCTATTCATGTCCTAGCCAACTTTTTAATGGGGTTATTTATTTGTTTTTTCTGTTATTGAGTTGTTTGAATTCCTTGTATATTCTGGGTATTAGTCCCTTGTAGGATGAGTAGTTTGCGGATATTTTCTTTTATTCTAAATGTTGTCTCTTCACACTGCTGATTGTTTCTTTTGCTGTGCGGAAGCTTTTTAGTTTAAGTAAGTCCCATTTGTCTATATTTGTTTTTATTTCCTATGCTTTTGATGTCTTCATCATGAATTCTTTGCCTAGACCAATGTCCAGGAGTTTTCCCTAGGTTTTCTTATAGTATTTTTATAGCTTTGGGTTTTATGTTTAAGTCTTTAATCCATTTTTAGTTGATTTTTGTACATCGTTAGAGAGAGGAGCCTAGTTTCATTCTTTTGCGTGTGGCTATCCAATTTTCCCAGCATCGTTTATTGAATAGAGTGTCCTTTCCCCAATAAAATTCTTGTCGGCTTTGTCAAAGATTAGTTGGCTGTAATTATGTAGTTTTATTGCTGGATTCTTTATTCTGGTCCAGTGGTCTATGTGTCTATTTTTTATACCAATACCATGATACTTTGGTTACTATAGCCTTGTAATATATTTTGAAGTCAGGTAATATGATGCCTCCAGCTTTGTTCTTTCTGCTCAGGATTGCCTTGGATATTTGGGCATTTTTGGTTCCATATAAATTTTAAGATTTTTTTTCCTAATTCTATGAAGAGTAACAATTGTATTTTGATAGGAATTGCATTTAATCTGTAGATTGCTTTGGGCAATATGGTCATTTTAATGATATTGATTATTCTAATCCATGAGCATGGGATGTTTTAACATTTGTGTCATCTTCAATTTCTTTCAACAGTATTTTGTGGTTTTCCTTGTAGAGAACTTTCACATTCTTGGTTAAATTTATTTCTAGGGGTTTATTTTGTTGTTGCTATTGTAAATGGAATTGCCTTGATTTCTTCCTTGGCTACATCATTATTGGTGTATGAAACACTGCTGATTTTTGAGTACTGATTTTGTAACCTGCAACTTTATTGAATTCATTCATCAAGTCTAGGGTTTTTTGGTAGAGTCTTTAGATTTTTCTAGATATAAGATCATATCATCAGCACAGAGGGACAGTTTGAATTCCTCATTTTCAATTTTGATGCCTTTTATTTCTTTCTCTTGCTTGATTGCTCTGGTTAGGACTTCCAGTACCATGTTGATTAAGAGTGGTGAAAGTGGGCATCTTTGTCTTGTTTCAGTTCTTAGAGGAAAGGCTTTCAACTTTCCCCTGTTCAGTATGATGTTAGCTATGGGTTTGTCATATATAGTCTTTATTATTTTGAAGTATGTTCTTCTTATGCCTACTTTGTTGAGTGTTTTTATTATGAAGAGATGTTGAATTTTATCAAATGCTTTTTTTGCATCTATTGAGATTATCATAGGATTTTTGTCCTGCATTATTTTAATGTGATGTATCATGTTTATTGATTTGCTTATGTTGAACTATCCTTGCATCACTTGATTGTGATGTATTATCTTTTTGATGTGCTGTTGGATTTGCTTAGCTAGTATTTTCCTGAGGAATTTTGTATCTGTATTCATCAGGCATGTTGGCCTATAGTTTTCTTTTTTTGTCATGTCCTTGTCTGGCCTTGTACAATGAGTTAGGGAGAATTCCATTCTCCTTAATTTTTTGGAATGGTTTCAGGAGGATTAGAATTAGTTCTTTTTATGTTTGGTAGAATTCAGCTGTAAATCCATCTGGTCCTGGGTTTTTCTTGGGAAAATTTTTATTACTGATTCAATCTTGCTATTTAATATTGGTCTGTTCAAGTTTTCTCTTTCTTCTTGATTCAATGTTGGTTGCTTGTATGTTTCTAGGAATTTATGCATTTTCACTAGGTTTTCCAATTTATCAATGTATAGTCTCATAATAGTCTCTTATGATCTTTTATATTTCTGTGGTAACAGAAATCATCATTTATGAAGGTTAATCGTGCTGGATATAATATTCTTGAGTAACAGGTTTTTCTCTGAATATATCATCCCGTTCTATTCTGGTCTGTAAGGTTTCTGCTAAGAAATCCACTGTTAATCAGTAGTATCTGTGATTCCCTTTTAGCTTAGGGTACAGTTTTTAGTGTAGGTTGTGGTTACTACCTACATTAAATCACTGTGGTGTGATTTTGCTGGTGACTAGGATGCTAGGGGACAGTCTTTGGGCCCCAGTGGTGGCAGCAGTAGGCTGAGTATACCTGTTCTTGAACCCCAAAGTTGTTTTTGCTGGCACTGGTATTAGTGGGTCCTCAAGGGCTGATTCTTGGACCTCCAGGTAACTTGCTTGGATGCTGGTAATGGCAGCAGTGTGCTGGGTGTTTGCACAGATTCTCAGGACCCTGGGCAGCTGCTGTGATGTGGATGATGACAGTAAGAGTGGTGGAGCAACCCACTGGAAACTAAGTGGTCCATGCTGCTATTGGTGGTGGCTGTGATAGGTGGTGTGTGACGGGGAGTCAGCTACGGTGGCATTGGTAGGTTGGGCCAGCCCAACCTTAGACCCAGGCAGGAGTGATCAGTGATCAAGTGCAATGGTGGTAGACTAGGCTTGGCAATTTCTCAGCCCCTGGATGGCATACTTGAGTATTGGGGTGGGGTGGGGAAGGCAAGGCCCGCTGTCCTCAGGCCTCCTGGTAGTGTGTTCATGTGCTGGCTGTGACAAGCAGAGGCTGCTGGGTCCCCAGGACTCTGGCCAAATGCTCAGGTGTGAGCTGTGGTGGCTGCACTGTGGGCCTGCCATCAGGGAGGGGAGGGTCCTTTGAGGTGGAGCAGCATGGGCAGGTAGCTTTGGAGAGTGCAGTCTGCTTATGATTAGGTCTCACAGCAGCTCATAGCAGCCATGGTGGCATTTGTCTTAAGGGTGCATGCAAGTGCCCAGTCTCCCCTCTCTTTCTTTGGCCTGATAGCAGCAATGGCAGCAGTCACATTAGTCTGGCCTCAGAACAGGGTATAGATCCCCGGCAACTAGGCTGTCTGCATGGCGCCAAGCTGAAGCTGCTCTGGGCTTGGATGCCTATGGGACTGCATGTGAGTTTCCCTTCCAGAGTCTCTGGGTGGTCTCTAGGCAGCTTCCCATGTTAGGCCTGAAGCCCAAGAGGGTCAAGGGGTTCTCCTGTCACCAAGATCGCAGAGGCTGGGGGTGGAGGTGTGGAGTCCTGAGGGTTTCTTTCTTACCTTTTTCTTATGTCCAGAAACTTGTTCTGGCTCTTAGCTGATCCTGGCCAAGCAAACTGCCTCGCTTTGCTCTCCACCCTGGCTTTCAGTGCTTCCCATCACTTCTCTGTTGAATCCCAGTGTTCTGTCTTAGACCATCTATTTGAAGTGTGAATACCTACTTACTATTCTGGTTCCTCTGCATGCGGATGGTGCATACTAGCTGCACTTAGTCAGCCGTACTGACTTTAGTATGCCTTGTTTGAAGTGACAGCATGAGTTGGGGGGGTGCTCCTCAGGTGAATCTTAAATCATATGTTTTAAGAAACCTATTTCTCATTCCCAACTTAAAAAACATAATTCTACTTTTGGTTTTGTAGTTCACCAGAAAAAGATGGAAGTTGCATATTTGAATGGAAAATGCAACATTCATTGGACAACACTGAAAAACGCCTGAAGGAAAAAAGATTAAGTGAAAATGTTTAGCTCTTCCAATCAGATCAGCATTCATTTAAACCACAAGCACACTCTTGGTTTAAAACCTTTTATTGCCAGGGTTCCTTGTTTTTTTTTTTTTTTTTTTTTTTTTTTTGTGATATGGACCTCTTTGGCAGTCTGGGGGACCTCGTCTCAGCATTACCTTTTAAAATGCATATAATAAAATAACATACATTAAAAAAGAAACAAGTTGTATGGAATGAAAATTATTAAAATATTAAGAAAAACAAATTTGTGCTGTGTTCACATTTTTGCTTCTTTGTCAAGGCAGCTGATAACCATATCTAGCAACAGGTCTAACAATTGCTGTCATTTTGAAGGAGTGATCTCTTCACAAAGAGATGCCTGCGGTGAATCCTCTAAGTCCAGAGAAGCTTCAGGCTTTTTCCTGGAGCCGTTGGATTTGGCGACAAGCTCAGCCACTCTGGAGTCAGAAGAAATGGAAGCAGTGATCCTGAACAAAAATGAAAAGAAATTTTAAAAGGCCTCTGCCCGGGAGAAGGAAAAAGGGTCAAGGGTCAGACTGCTAAAGAGAAAAGACCTATGCCTTCGGATTTATTCACTGTTAGGAAGGGCTGGGTCTCTTCTGAGGCGATGGCGGTTTCTGAATCAGCCCAGACAGCAGCAGCAGCAGCTAAAGTGTTGCTTTCATAGGATTTGTCTCATAGAGGGAGAACTGAATGGCTCTTAGTGTTCTCTTTGAGGTTCCTTTGAGGAGTGGCCCTATTTATGATTTTGTGTGAAGACCAAACAACATGAACTTAGCTATTTTTTTCATAACGGCAACAGAATTTCACTATCAACCTGCAGAAACATTACAAACTCTTGTCTCGGTTCTCCAGTCGGGCTCCTGCAGAGCAAGCACTCTGCTGAGACGCCTGTCTGAAGGATACTTCTCTATCCCGTCTGTCTGTCTGTCTCTCCCTTTCTCTTTCTCTCTCTTACACCTGCCTACCCACTTACACACAAAAACACAAACTCACAAATGTGGGTTTTTTTTTTTTGTCTATTGCACATATATTCTATTGTTTTTGTTTGTTACACTTGAATTTCATGTTTTAAAGGAAGGTTAGGAGAAATAGTTGTGTAAAAAGCAAATATCAGATATTTTAAAGTTATCAATGCTGTTTTAAGATAATACAAAGGCATCAGCATCGTTCAAGGTGATGAATGCAGCTAAAGCAGAAACGATTACAGGCTGAATGATATGCGATATGTATAGATTCGCTTCTATATTTAGCAATCAAGAAGCCAAGCATACATACAAATAAAGGTGGACCACACTCTTATAAAACGACAATAAATGTGCATTATGGTCACAGGCATCAAAATCCCATGGTATGTATGACTAGGGAAAGGAAGCTTTTAAACATCTGAATAATATGAGCTGGTGCCAGACATCGAAGTGAAATAAAAGGTTTATGTTTAGCTTAGATTCTAAGCAGTACCTCTATTCTCAAATATTATGAACTGTTCCCTGTTGCAGCACTTAAGGTGTTGATTCCAAGAAGTCTGGTATTAAGCATAAATAACATCATTGAGTGTAGCCAACACACTTTAGGCCATAAGAAACTCCTTCCAGTAAAGACATTGGAAGCAAATATATTGGCAGGGCTGCGGGAGCGTCATCTCAGAGACACTTAGCAGTGTGTTCAGGGTCCTTGGAAGGAGAGATAGGCTCTGTCGGGTTGTTGAAGGTCCTTCCTTGTCTGTGTGCCAAATATTAAATCTCAGAGTTTGGGGTTACAATTCTCCCCTCTCCTTTAGAAAATGCCTTTCAGATAAAATGTCACTTTAAATAATCTGTTATAGATGTGTCACTTAAGACATTTTATTTTGCCAAGAATAAATTGCTAGCCAACAAAGATAACTACATTTATTTGATTTTTTAAGTTCTCCATTCTGAACATTAAGGTCCTTGTATTCCTTTAAGTCTGGAAATTCCATTTTTTCTGCTACTAATTAAGATTGTGGGAATAGAAGCCTACTTCTTCTTTAATTTACCTTTCAGTTTGGATATCTGGATATTTAAATTTTCTTTTTTTTAAATGATTGTTCACTTTAACCACAGGGTCAAATTCTTGTACTAGCCATTCATTTGCAGATAGTCTGGGAATCTGATCCCAAGTCATCAACGTGGCTGCTTTTTCCCCTCCTTTTGGGAAAATAAAGATTAAGCTAGCTCATATTTCCTTCACAAGAGCCTCAATACAACCTTTAATAGGTATGTACGAATACACTCACGTCAATTATTGAAAGGCTCAATCTCCCTGGAAAATTAGATAATAGTCAACTAGAAGAAGACTTTCCTTTATTGGACTTATTTTACAAACTACAACAGGAGGAAAAGAGAATTCTTGGATTTGTGAAAAAGCACCCACTCTTTATAGATTTCCAAATAGCATTTTTCCAGACGTGATCTCAACAATACTAATTCTTCAGGGGCAAAATTAGTTGGTGACCAAGAATTATTCACCCCACTTTAGGGATCAAACAACCGGGGCAGAGGTAGAGACTACAAGCAACTAAACAGCTTGGGGCCCCGTGGTGCTCAAACTGGAACAAATTCCCCATCTCGTGCTTGTACAGCGAGCCGTGCACTGTTCTGTTAAATTGCATGATGTGCTTTCACTTGTTCAAAGAAAGCAGGACACATTCTTCTCAAAGAAAACCTTCGGTTCACATTTGGGTGATTGCGTGTGCTCAGAGTCCATCAGTGTTATGGACAATTTATTTTTTAGTAAGTCACTTAGTGTGCTCTTGATAAAGCCATAATTCTAAGTGTGGTGTTGTGGTTATTTCAGATAGCTAAGTGCCAGAAAAACAGATTAATGCCGACACCAATGAAACTGATCTTGGTCCATTTAACTACTTACATGTGCTGAGACAGCCAGTTGGACCGTGGATATGCCTCAGGGATATTTTAATACTTTTTATTATGCATTAAATAATTTACTTCTTTTCCTATTTATTTTGAATTACATTTTTCACTTTATGGTCATCTGAGTTACATTTTTTGGGTGATGAACTGGGATGATCATATGCAGGGCTTCTGTTGGTTGTCTGTTATTGCATTTAAAACAAGGTTTATTTTTATTATCACAGAAGTGACATCTAATCATTGTAGAGGCTTTAGGATATTAGAGTTAACATATTAGAACATATATTAAATATATATCTTTATATTCTATATTTTAAAATAAATTTAGGACATACTATTTTTGGTTGCTTTTTCATATGATAATATATTATGAACAATTTTCCGTATCTTTCAAATAGCTCTCTATAATATAATTTTTAAAGACTGCCTACTATTTTATGGTATGTAAGTTTTATAATTTAAACAAAACTCTTTTTTTGGATATTTGCACAGATTCTAATTTTCAGCTATTATAAACAATGCTCCTATGAACATATTTGTAGACAGATCTTTGAGTGCATCCATGTTGATTTTTTTTTTTTAGAATAAGGTGCTAAAAGTAAAATTATTCAGCCAGAGAACAAGAATATTGTCAAATTTCCTTCCCGAAAAGCTACATCATTTCACCCCCAGCTGGTTTACCGCTTCTCTGTTTTGGCTCGATGTTTCTTCACACAGTTGCCATCTCTGGTTGTCAAATGAGGTGATCAATTTTCCCCTAATTTTTATGCTTTTTTCCTGAATGCAGATATGTACTTGGAATCCTTTTCAGCACAGAATTTTAGACATAAAAGGCAAACTGATTAGAATTGTCCCACAAGCAGCAGCCTGTTTGCCATGATTGCTTTTTGGCTGTGAGTATGACTGTAAGTGGGCTGAATTAAGACAGCTGGTGGTTAAAGACCACAGTATCACATGTCATTGTCACCGTTTAGGCTTGGAGGAGGTGCCTAAGGCCAGGACAGTGGTTTTGTGTGTGCTGAGAAATCAGACCAACTAGTAAGGAGAGGGTCTGGGGGTCCTGTTTGCCATCGTCATTTCAGATTTGAAGCTGGGCTCTCACCAGAGGATCTGAAAGAGGTAGAGGAAAAGCTAGACGAATTCCTCAAGGATCAGGTAGCGAAAGAGGGCTCCGTCAGGGAAGCTCCCCACTTTGTTAGCTAATTAATGGAACCCTCACCCAGCCCTAAAATGGCAGTAACTTTTAAAATCCAGGTTAAGCAGCTGTGTCTTTTCCCCATGACTGAGTTTTCTGCTGAAATTTGTCCAGAGGTATTATTTAGGAGCTACTGAGGGGGACACTAGCTTCTGTAGATGTGAGGAACCCTCATGGGGCCTCCCGCAAAGACTATGGATGCAGATCCAAGCTGGAGGGAGTGTTTCCGCCTGCTAGGTGCTTGGTGCTTTCTGCACCCCAGGGTGCTCGCTAATCGCCTGGAGAACCTGACCTTTCAACCTCTGCGCCGTGCTCTCTCGCCACCTGGCAGCTTCACTGCCAGGCCTGAACATCGGAAAACAGGAAGGAGAACGTGCAGGCGGGCTAGTGACTTAGGACAAAACCAAGCCACTCTGAAAGTCAATTTTTGAACGGCCTTAGCTCCCACTTCGTAAAGCATTTCTCAACAGAGTTTTCTTTGTGGTGACACTGAAATGTTTCTTTTGCCAACATTTTAAAATCCTTTTAATTTTAATGATTTGCCTTGTTTTTCCAAAAAATTGTGTATGCACAATAATTCAGAAAAAAAATCCTTGATGATTTGGATCTTGTACAGCTAGATTTCTGGCAGGCTTATAAAAGCATTTCTTTTTTAATTGCAAAATATGCTGGGAAGCAGAGAATGTTTTTATTCCTGATTCAGATATTCTTCCTGCGAGAAAGCGTGGTTTCCCAGATAACCTTTTGCCTTCTTACCTTCCGATTAAGTCTGTGGGGAGTGAGGCTCTGCCACGGTGTTGGCAGAAGTCTGGGCCATGCTCAGGGCTGGTTCTGCCCTTTCTCCCCCCTTCCCTCCTTTTCCCTTTTTTCTCCGGTTCCTTCACTCTCTTCTCCCTTGCTCCTCGTCTCCACTGCCCTTTTCCCTTCAGTTCTCACCAGTTCTGTCTTGCACTGTGACTTAACATGGCTCTTGATAATATGAAAACTTGCTCGTCGAAGACGAGCCCAGAGTTTGTTTTCTGGGTGTGTGTGTGTGTGTCAATAGCAGCACGGTCTCATAAGTGTGTCCCCTCCCCTGCTCGCCCACGTATGTGAACCAATAGCTGAAATAAGGGAAGGAAGCGAATTACATGTTTGACAGGTGAGCCTGTTGGAATGCTTGCACGTCTTCAGATCAAACGAGGAAGCCCGTATGAGAATTTTCACAGGGAGTATTTGATATATGGTTTCATGTATTTTATCTTCACTGTCTTTGTTTTTATCTTGTCTTTTAATACACGCACACACTCAGATGAGCCTATTGTGTAGCTCTAAGTGGCAACTTCTTTTGTGTGAATTTATATCGTAATTGTACTTTGGTCTCTGATTTCAATTCTATTCTCATCTCTAAATTCAAGTTTATAGGCAGATGGAGACAGAGACAAAATGGCCCTGACAACATTCATTTGCGTTGCCCAGAATGCTTGTTTTCCTGGCACCTAGTGAATGGATCGGTGTTGTTTCACACACGGCCAGTGGTTAGTGGGACTGAAAGCCAAGCACCTTAGTATGTTATCATGTGAGGGAGTCGTCTGCTCTTTGGGTGTTAATCTCATGAAAGCCAGTGCCGGTGCCAAGGGTCTTCTCTTCTGCGGTCTGTATGAACAGGATAAAGAGAGTAATTTCCTAGAAAGTAAACTCCAATGAACCCTCATTAATTAAGAAAGGAGGGCATGGATATTTGTATTAGTTCAATTAGAATCAAGTTAAAGCTTGCATTTGTGCTATCTTCTGTGGAAGTTTGTTGAACAAGAGAATAGTGTACCCAAGGCAAAGAAAATATTTATTTTACTTAAAATAACATTTTAAGCAGGACAGAAGCACCCTTTCTCTTACAAATAATTGTTAAAATAATTAAAACAATTTTGACATTTACATTACACTATAAAAACCTGAGAGTAATAGAATCAGATTTCTTTAAAAATAGAATAATAACAATAATAAGCCTTAAATCTACATAAGGATAAGGTTAGCAAATATTTATTTCAATATTCTGATTTACATCTCACAATGATCTAATGTAGGATGGCAGGAATTATTATCCCCATGTGCTAGTTGGGTTAATTAACTTTGGTTGCCATAGCTGGTAAACCCTGCAACCTCAGTGGTTTAACACGACAAAGGTTTCCTTCTCCCTTAAGAAAAGTATGATGGTAATTGGACCACCTTTCTCAGTCTTGCAATACCAACCAAATTGAACCAATACCAAGTTGAACACCTGAAACACGTGGCCTGTAAGGTTGCCCCAGCTGAGAAAGAGATGGAGGAGATGCACTAGCTTACACCTGCCTTGACCTGGCACGATCCACGTCGTGCTTTCCCATCGCACTGGCTCAAGTGAGCCACTTGGCCCCAGCCTAACGGCAGAGTGTCTGGGTAGGGTATCTAGAGAGCATTGCCATTCTCTGCTTAACACAATATTACAAATAAGAAAATGCTAAATAAGTAACTTGGGCAAATTCACACAGGTATTACATGGAGAAGCTAGGTCTTTACTTAGGTCTTTTAACCCCAATTCCAATGAATTTATACAATAGCTATCTCTCTACATATCAAATAATGTAGTTTGCTAATTCAAATACATTCTCATTTAATCCTTAAGACACTGAGATAATCCTTGCATTTGTTGCAGATTTGGGGGACTATAAGGAAAAATCCTGATCATTCCTATTATAAACATTACGTGGAATCCCACTTCAAAGATGGTATTTGGCACTTTGTATGCATGTTACGTTTCCTGTACTCCCAGTGTAGCCAGATCTGTGATGAGGCAGCGTGGTGGAGTGGGAAGACCATTGGCTTTGGTGCCAGATAGATCTCAGTTTATATCTTGTATCACCACTTACCAGTTGTATAATATTTAGAATAAGTTATTTAACTTCTATTATTTTCATTCTCTTCATGTAGTAGAGATAGCAATATCTATCATGCTTATTAGAAGTATAAATATGATAATATTTATAAAGTACCTGGAAATAGTAGATGCTCAGTAAATGTTATTAATATTTTTCTTTTTATATCCCTTAAAAAGCAATAAGTTCAAGTTCATAAAGCAAGATATCTTAGAGTTAGAGGATGAAATGTAATTCAGCCTGAATGCAAAGAAATTTCATCAAACTAAAAAATATATATGAATACATATACTTAAACAATGGGGAAAACTTCTCGAGTCAGCAATTAAAAAAACAATGTGAATTGATGAAGAAATGCAAAGATATAGTCACTGGCTGGGTTTGAGAGGTTAGTCTGATGAAATACAGGCCGACCTGTATTCCTTGGAGTTGATGAGTATAGGTTTTGATGGACCATGTGGTACTGTTTGGCTCTGCACAGCCCTATGTTTTCATGCCAATGATTATCTGTGTTACACAGGAAGAAACAATGGAAGGAAAAAGTCTACTTGCAACAGCGATGAACTTCCTATATAAAAGTCTGACAGTTGGCATAACCAGAGGACTCCCTGGAAGTGACAGGGCTGAGCTGGGGAAGGGTGGCAGCAGAGCTCTGTGTGTGTTTCACTTGCAGGTCATAACCACTCCCCCATGTCCCAAATTCATTATCACTCAAGGAAAAATATCTTTGGTTTTCTTTGACAGTGAAGAAAAGTGCTAGATTTTAAGCATATTGTGTAGAATATCCTCATAGCTGTATGAAAAATGTGTATGTTGACACATGGAATCCAGCAGAGAGATACATACACTTTTAGATTTCCCTGACTTCGAAGTTCAAGTCCTAAGTTTAATGCAAATCCCTATTGCAAAGGGGTTTTTAACGTTATCCTTCCTCCTTTAGAGAGGTGTGGTCACCTTGATTTGTTTTGTTATAAAGTGAACAGTAAAAACAGGATTGTAAGAATTGCACAGAGGTTGGAATTCAGCCTTTTCCAGAATGATTTTTCACAGAAAAGAAATCACCAAGAGCAGATCTCAGATGCCTTGGGTAGTTTGTCCCAGGGTCTTATAAGCCTTGTGATTGGAGGAGCGTAGGGTGCAATAGTCAAGTGGGCTTCTTCAGTGAAGTGGAATGTGAACTGGATATAAACTGGTGACTACAGATCCCAGAGCAGATATATAGTCAATGGAAATGAAATCAGCATCTCAAAGAGATATCTGCACTCCCATGTTCATTGTAGCATTATTAACAACAGCTGAGGTATGGAATCAACGTAAGTGTCCATCGAAGGATGAATGGATAAAGAAAACGTGGTGTATATACACAATGGAATATTAGTCAGCCTAACAAAAGAAGGGAATCCTATTTTATTTGCAACAACATGGATGAACCTGGAGGATATGGTGCTAAGTGAAGTAAGCAGGCAAAGAGGGACAAATAGCACATGATCTCACTCATAGGTGAAATCTAAGAAAGTCAAACTCACAGCAGTAGGAAGAAGAATGGTTGTTGGTGGGTTGGGGGTGGGGGAAAGGGGGAAGTGGTCAAAGAGTACAAAGTATCAGTTATTCAGGATGAATAAATTCTGGAAATTTCATGTTTGGAACGGTGACTGTAGTTAATTATACTATATTGTATCTTGTGATTTGCTAAGGGAGTAGACCGTAAGTGTTCTCACCACAAAAAAAAAGAAGATAACTGTGTGAAGTAATGGATATGTTAATTAGCTTGACTGCGGTAATTGTTCCACAATATATATGCATATCAAAACATCATTACGCTGCAAATATGTATAATTTTTATTTATAATTATACCTCATAAAACTGGGGGGGGGGAAGAGACATAAATTGTTGCTCCCTGTTCATAGACCTTCTTCTTAAGGTTTTTAAAAACAATTTTTAAAAATTTCTGATTTTTGTTAGAGACTTAGTTGAGCTTTCCAGATAGATGGGAAAATAGCATTCTGTGTAGTTAGGGTGGATTTTTTTGTTTTTTTCTTAACATTTACCCCCTAAAATATCAAATGACAGTTACATTTTCATTTTGCTTTTTAGTTTATTGAGCCATTATTCTTTCTAGGCAATGTTTTGGGTTCTTGGGACACTGGGGTGAAAAGAGAGCACAGGTCTCTGCTCTCACGAAGCTTGCACTTGAGCATTCAGTCTAACCAGGCAGTGTGGGATCCACCATCATATCTATTATCCATTCATTACATTGAGCACTTTTATTAATGCATGACTGATAGCTTGCTGCATTGATTCATTTTTTCACCTGTCCATCCATATACTTATTTATTGAAGGCTCAGAACTCACCTAGGACTTCTGAGAAAATGCTTTCTACAATCAGTGGAGAAAGAGACCAAAGTAAGCTTTCCAAGGTTTCAGTGTTCCATGGAACACATCTTTTATGCCTCGTTCCAACTTAGGGATGTTGGAACCTGGAGGTGATGAAGGCTTATTGACAATAACAAAATCCAAGTTCATTGTTGTGAGTACCACGCTATTATGAGGAATTTAAAATTTGGAAAATGGCTTTACAGAAAATGAAAATCACAATCAAAATGGATACAAGGAATTGAAGATGACTTAACCAGAATATATTCCAGTTATTAAACTTGGAGATGGGAACTTGAGAGACCTCCTTCCCTTCCAATGTTCCAATATCCTCTTCCAATGTGTTCCGAAGCACAATAAAGAGAAAAACCCCACTGGCTAAGAAAAATATTGCCTCGCTGTGCTGTAATTCAAAGCAGGTTTCCAAATATTCCTTCTGAAAATTTTTTGAGTCTCAGAGCAACAGGGATAACCACAGTCCCCGAGTGTGAATGATGCTGCCAGGAGGAGGGTGGGGAGCCCAACACCTTTTAACAATTGCACTCTCAAGGCAAATGCAATAAAAATCAAATCAATTTTCTGTGGCTTCCATCTCCCCTCGCCTGCCTGTGAACCTGTGCCTATGCATTCTATGAGTGAAAGAGCTCTTCGCCAAATGGATTTATGAACAGAAACTGGACAAAGTGGTTTACCAAGTGAGACAGACATTTATCTCCTTCCATTCTTCCACCCACTCCCCTTGGCTTTTCTGGTTTTGCTAAAGGTACTACCTTCCCCTTCTTTGGTCTCTTGGCATGGAACCATCTATGAATTCTCCTCTTTCTTTGCTCCTAACATCCACTGGTTTCCAAAATCTTTTTGATTTTATTGCCAAAATATCCTTTCTTCTGCTCTCTTTACTCACTGTATTTCTACTTTTTTATGTCCCATTCTCTCTCCCTGTGCTTCTCTTTACTGAAATTGCTTTTTCCAAGGTGACTGGTGACTACCATGTTGCTGACGCTCAAAGTCACTGTTCTGTTTCAACCTCAGCCCTGCTCTGAGCATTATTTAATACTCTCCCTCCTGTGACCTCCTTGGCCCCACCCTCTCCCGGCCACACCTCTTGGTCTTCACTTCTAAGGTTCCCTCCTTGGCCTGTACTGTTGGAGTTCTTCAGGGCTTAGCCCTCAGCCCCCTTTACAACATCTTATGGGTGGTCTCATCCATCCTGAGATCTTTGTTATTTTATTATTAAAGTAATGCATTCACTTGCCTGAAAAATTTCAAAACATAGAAGTACAAAAAAAAAAAATGTGAAAATCTACCTTCAATCCTTTGTCCTCAGTAGTTCCTCAGTTTCAATTAATTTTAACTATTTGTATTTTTAGTTCTTTTGCTTTACCCCAATACTCTGAGTAATATTAAATATATTTATCCCTCTGCTAATTGAGTTGTTAACTTCAGGTAGCATTTATTCATTCCTTACTATGGAAGAGAGGAATTAGCTTGCTGATAGTACCTTATGTTGACTCTCCAAACTTTTTGTTATGTGATTTATAGTTGTTCTATTGTTTATCGTTATATAATGCCTAAACTCCGTCTAGATGCGTCACCAGCTTCCGATGATATTGCTTGCTTTATGAAAGGCCAGGAGAGAATCACACCTGTGCTTTCCACGTCACCTCCTCCACCTCACTTCTCTGAGCTGTGAAATTCTTTGTAGTCACTTTGCTTTTTCTTTGATTCTCTCCCTCTTTTCCTGCCTTGGATTGGAGTGATCAAGCTTTCTCTATTGCTCAGGCCCCTTTACTGATTTGAAAAGTTATGCATACGCTTTATGTTCTTTTCCATGGTTACCCTTTTAATATGCATACTCCATGTCACCTAACATTAATCAATGTCTCTATCCTCTTAGGAAAGAAAGAAGGTCGAGTCACAAAATGTTCAGATGTCCCTTCCAGTGAGAGCTTGCTACAGGGCAGGGAGTGTAGTGGGCTGGCAGCCCCTACTTGCTGCGCCTTCAGGATCCACAGTGGTGGCCGTGCTGAAGCCCTGCTCTCCTGCACTGCCCCTAGCTGAGCTCAGGAGAAGCGCTGGAGCCGGCCGTTTCTGCCTGACAGGGGACTCCTTTGCCAGGCTGGTCTGCTCTGGCCTTCCCCATCGGCCTGAGACACTCAGAGATGCACTGCCATCTCAGGCTCTCCCTCCCCTTTCACATACGTCAGATCAGTGTCACGGTCTGAAGGACCTGACTACTCCTGCTTCGTGTCCCCTTTGCTTTTCTCAGGTGTTTCCCTGTAACAGGTCTCCTGCGCCTCTCACTACATTGCGGCTTCTGAATCCATCATGGCGTCTGCTTCCTGGAGAACTCAAAATGACATCAGCGTTTTCTAATCCCGTGTTCACTTGCGCTCTTTGTACTCCTGCCATTCTGTTCAGCCCAGGGGCTCCTTTAGAGCACCATTCTCATTACTCTGAGTTTGTCCCACAAGGCCCTGCATGACCGGTACCTCCTTACCTGTCTAACCTTATCTCCACCCCACCAGTAAATCTGCTCAACCTCCTAGCCCTCCTTTTGGCTTCTGTTGTCACATGGCCTTCTCCCCTGGGTATTGGTGTCTTCATGTGTCTTCTGATCTTCTTATAAGGATACTAATTGGAATGGACTTAGGCATCTCCACTCCCCCGACTCCACTATGGCCTCAACTAATTACATCTGTGAAGACTCTATTTCCAAATATGTTTACATTCTGAGGTTCTAGGTGTACATGAATTTCGGGGGCAACACTATTCAGCCTAGTACAGCCTTGAACTCCAATTTTGCACTCCTGCTCCCCACTGCCCCATAGCCTTATGAGAATTCTATAAACTCTGTTCAGCTTCTCATCTTTTAGACATTACTTTGGAATGAGCAAATGCCTTGAGGGCATATGTTCACCAAACATCTGGCTTACCCTTTCTTTTCTTTCTATTTCTTTTCTGAAATTGTTTGTTTGTTTTATGGGAAGGTTGACTTGATACAACCTTGCCAATCATAGCCTGAAATGGATGTCTTTTATAATGTTTTGATTTAAATATTTTTCCTCTATCATTTCTGTTGCTCTTCATTGCTTCTTGGGCATTTAATTTCCATTTGGTATCATTTTTATTCTGCCTGAAGGACTTTCTTTAGAATTCCTTGTGGTGTAAGTTTTCTGGTGAAAAACTCTCCTGTTTTTCTTTTAACTTAAAGTGTTTTTATTTTATCTTTGTTACTGAAGGATATTTTTGCTGGATATAGAATTCTGGATTGACAATTTTTTTTTTTTTTGTCATTTAAAAATATTGTTCCACTCTCTCCAGGCCTTCATAGTTTCTGATGAGAAGTTGGCTGATAACTGTTGTAGCCCTGTATACAATGTCTCATTTTTCTCTTGCTGTTTTCCATCATTACTGTTTATAGTGTCTTCTAACTCTGACACTGACTCTGACTACTGACTGCTGAGTCTGACTCTGATGTGCCCAGTGTGGTTATCCTTCTTGATATCCGTAGAGCATGCTGAATCTATAAATTTGCGTGTTTCATAAAATTTGGAAAATATTTGACAATCAATTCTTCAGATATTTTTCTCCCCATTTTTTTGTTGTTTCTCTTCTTTCTGAGACTAATTACATGCATGCAATTGGGACTAACAGATCCCTGAGGCACTGTTTATTTTTTTCCAATGCTTTCCCCCTCTGTTTGGTGTGCTGATTAGATTACAAATCAAAGAAATGCTTTAAGTTGAGTATACTTGTAATTGCAAATGGGAAATAGAATGTGTGTTAGAGTAATTAATAGTCATGTAAGTGTAGCAATAAAAAAAAAGGTATATAGATCCAGGTGGTCTTTTCAATGAGCCCATTGAGTGTCCCAATCTCCAAACAGGGAAGAATGCACAACTGATAACGTGTGAAATAAGTTTTGTAAAATGTGATACATAAGCCATAGTTCTACATACTCTGTAAGAGTGTAAGTGAAGAATTTCTTTATCATCAGAGAAATTAGGAGAAAAAAAAATCTGATCTCCGTCTCATAAAGACACCTATAGCATCTGTGTGTGAATTCTCCCCCGACCCAACCCCATCTATTTGAATTGTGATATACTTTTTCATTGGGAAACTTTTAGGTAGCACAGTTTATTTGGAGGACACTATGGTGGGGAGTGAGAGGTTGCAGAAAGTTTGGAGATTATGCATTGTCACAGAACTCACAGAAAGATCAAAGGAAAGTAACCTAGGGGGTTCCAGTCTTTTTAACCTGAGAATAGAAGGGTAAAAACAATATTTAAAAATGATAACGTTTCTGTGGCAGTCAAAGATTTTGTTGTCTCAGGATTTTACTTATATGTAATTGCATAATTAGAAATTATATAATTGTTATTGTCTCTATTTCATCAATTTTAAAGTAATCCTTATAGATTTTCTCTTCTCCTTTAAAATTCTATAAATCCTATCTCATCATCATGATTTTGTTAATGTGTACTTGGTTAAAGACAGAGTATTGATGCTTTAAAATATTTGAAGGCAAAGTTTGAATCACCCTTAAAAAATACTCATATCCAAACATTGACACAAATAGGGTTAGCTGGATGCACTCATGTACATGAGGGCATATGTCTCAAGGGGAAAATGTTGCTATAAATTTTTGAAACTTTTTTTATAAAACATAATAATTTTTAATTTAGTAGAGTAAATTGGTTGTAGCATAAAGGTAAATAAAGCTATTCTCTACCCACAACCATTAATGCTCAATTTAAATTTAAGAATTTCAAGATAAACTAATCAGGAACAGTTTTTCTTAAATTAAGCCAACCATCAAACTCTTTTTGAAAAATACATTTTCCCCTCTGCTTTGAGAATAATCATTGATCTTTCATTTGTTGCTTTATTTGTTGGCAAACAAAAGCACATGAGGGGCAGGGGAGCCCATGGAGTATGACCATCTTGTAGACCTTAAATCTGCAAGTGGGGCCGTGGATCCCTGGAGGTGGTGCTCAGCCCGGCAAGTGCCTCTCTCTCCTACTCCTAGGAGTGCTGACTTCTGAAGTGACTGGGAGAGGAGCCACCAAGAGAGGAATTTAGGTCCTCTTGCGATCTTATGGGGAATATTTTGGTTTCCCTTGAGAACTCTTGTGACTTGAGCCCTTCTACCTGCAGTCATTGGCCTGAAGCAGGGAGTGGGGAAGACCTGTGGCTGCAGGCAGGACTAGGCTGGCATCTTGATGCAGAATAGGGGATAAAGCTCTTGCTGAGTCTCCAGCAGGTGATTCTTGTCCAGTCCCCTGGCTGTGGCTTGTGACTATCATTTGCTAGAACTTCAGGGAGGAAGGAATGCTCAGATGTTGAGGGTTCCTGCCTATATGGCTCCCCTAGCTTATGCAGGGGGAAGAAGGCCTTCTTCTTTGTGCCCAGGTCTTTTGTTTTCTCACCTTTTCCAGCCTCCTTTTAACATGTCTTTTTTCAAATCTCAGGCCTTAGGTCCTCTCCTTCTTGGTCAATCTATGGAATCTCAGGAAAGAATCTAATACCCACCATTTACCTTTTTTTGGGGTGGGGGTTAGGATGTGGGCAGCTCTTCTATTTTAAGACTGAGATCAAATTGTGGAACGAAAGCCTTTGTTTGCTATTGTCCAAACTAGGTAAGAGGTATGTGGGAGAGGAAAAGGTTCATCTAATCTATTAAGGGGAAAAGTTGACCTTAGAGTGAGGATATAATCTGAAAGTTTGGTTATGAGTTGTAAATCCCAAAAATGTGATCTTTCAAGGTATTATGGAATTCCAGATGCGGTGCTAGATGAGTTGAGTTGGTGCTTAATTTGAACCTTCCTGTGCAGAACATCTGAACACAGCATTTCCTGATGACCAGTTGCCCTGTCTTATTCTTCTCATAGTCTAGGCACTCCTTCCTCACATGCTGCATCAAAACTTTGTTAGGATATGCAATCTCTTAGTTCCATTTCCAAGGAATACTTATTCATTGAAGCTGATTCACCATCCCAAAGAGTTCTGATGTCATTAGTGGTCTGTCCAATGACATCAGTCTTGAAAATGTTATTTCAGGTATTTACACTATTCCATTCATCTTGCTTCTGTTGTCTCCTGGAATTGAAATCTTAGCTGAATTCCAAATTTGGATATTCGTTTATTTATTCAGTCAGTCAGTCAAGCGTTTAATATTTATTGAGTGTCAACTCTTGTCACTCGACTAAACTCTGGGGTTACCAAGATAAGTAAAACCTCAGAATTCTGTAATTGTTGGAGACCTTAGAGCTCATCTAATCAAAAGCAAGAGAATCAGGATAAAATACCCCATGATGCATAAATAATGGCTTCTCTGCTCAAGAGAGGTGAGAAGTGAAGAATAACTCTGTGTGCCAAGTTCACAGACTCAGAGACTGTTATAGCCACAAAGTGCCATGGGGATTCTTCTGTTGTTTAGTGCTTTCCACTGTTTGCATTACAGTTAACAAGGTCAACCTTGCCGGGAATGAACAAGAAACCAGGTGGTCTCAAGAGCTGAGGGGACATGGCTTTTCTGTGTTTCCCAAACCCCTCACCTGCTCATGGATGTCTAGGATTTTTTAATAGAAACTGAGGTCATTGCATATTTTAGCAATGTTTAAATAGACTTAAATCTAACAAGGGTGTTAATAACCAAAGTCTTTCCATTTTTGGAAAACAGTGGGTAGAGAGGGGGCCAGAGGGCACTGATAACTTGGGTGAAGGGTTTCTACTCAACAGGAAAAAAGAAAAATTTTGATGAGGTCACAGTTTTGTTCAACAGCTACCAGCCTGTAAAAAAGAACTATAGTTAAACCCAATCTGCATTCAGCTGTATTAGCAGATTGTTACATACTTAAAATCCCCGGAGAGGTGCTCCTTAGAATCGTGAGCTAATATTTATACTGAGAATCGAGGGGATGGTTTTGAATATTGAAAATGCTCTGCAGTAGTTTTTTTTATTTTGATTTGAAATGCTTGTCTATATTACCTTTTTAGGAACTAGTGGCAGACAGTCTTGTTCTCGTCTGGCATTTGTGAAACACAAGCTTTCTTCTCTATAGCTCTCCTACTGCCAGAAACTGTGTGTACGCTCACACATACACACTATGAAGAAGGAATAACTCAGGATTTCTGAACATCTTTATTTAGGCTATTTTATTTCAAAACAATAAAATGTATTACACATTTCTTTTAATGAAAGAGAAAGCAAACACTAAAAGATATGACATCTCCTGGAAATATAATCTAAATTGAAAACTTGTGCAGACATAAGGACCAAGGGAGAAAATATAGGGGCAGGAAGTATGGCAAGATGTTAATGCTAAAAGCAGTTTTTAAAAACATCATGCATGATAGAAAGTGCATAGATGAAATATTTGGGGAGCAAAAAAACACCCAATCATAATCTTATCTGAAGATTGACAGCAGTGTTTATTTGCTCTTGGCAAATAAATCTTAATTAATCTTGCAATGTATTCCCAATGAGTTTTACAATCTTAAAAGATGGAATGGTCATATTCACTGACCATCTGAGGATTGAAACTTTCTTTCAGAAACGATAATTCTTAGTTAAATCACTAAATTCATTAATCCCTTACAAGGGAGCAAGAACCACTGCTTTTTTATTTTCCACATTAATCACATAAAGGAAGTTTGTGTTTTTTAGCTGTTAAAATGTAGTCCCTTAAGTAACTAATATCATCCAATCCTTTTGGTAACAGAACTTTTGTTTGGTTTAGGGACTAGAAAACCCATTGGAAGAAAGTTTTGTTTTGCCTAACAAGGTCGTGGGGTCATGAGGATCAAGTGAGAAGAAAGTGTATTGAAAAATTATAAAGTACATAAAATGCAATAAGAAATTATGATGTCTGATTAACCGCTCACAGCTGCAGTGAAATACGGTACTGGACACTCCTGCAAGCTTTGGAGGCGAGTCCTGTAGGTAGGTAAAGTAGGCAGCCATTGATGTGGTATAATTTCAAGATTTCCATAAGCTCTACCCACTTCCTCAGGAATAGAACCACTGCTTTGGACTGAGATACTTGCTACGGAAAGTGTCTGCTGGAATGACCTCCCTGCAAAGTAGAGATAACAAGTTAACTACTTTATCATACTAACCAACTCTTATCTAAAGAAAGCCTAGCTGTGAGGGAAGGAAACACAGGATAGATCATTTTTGAAGGCCTGACTGTGAGGTTAGGTTGGAAAGTTCTAGACATAGTTCATTCTGGGCAGGACAAGCCCTCGGCAGTGTCATGGTGGGAGGTCCTGGCAATTGAGGGACAGCATGGGAGCACTGTGTCACTTGTTGGGGAAAGAAGAGAGAGGAGAGGAAGTGTGGAGAGTGAGGGGACACGCCAAGGCCCACAGTGCCCGTGCCGCAGTCAGCCCAGCCTAATCCTATGTGCCTGACCTCGGTCCATTGATCTCTGAGCATGCCCGTTCTCCTCATAAAGCACCTTTGTTTTCTGCCCAGCACACAAACATCACGACCCGTGTCTGAGAATGTTGGGAATTTTATTAGGTCCATAAAGTTTTAGCTGTGGTCTAGTCCACTGAGGCCAAAATAAATAAATAGAGAGAGTGTAAGGGTAACAATTTTTTTTTTTAAAAAAAACCCTGGCTTATAGAAAGAAAAACTACTGAAGCTCTGAAATAACTTTGTCACAGTGGTTTTAGAGGGGATTTCTACTTACCAACGAAGAATTCTGTAAAGTGCAGGCTCAGAAACTGCAGTCAAAATGCAGCCAACAAATTCACTTTTCAGATTTCTCTGAGAATATTCTGTTCCATAGAGATAGGTTAAGAGGTTAAAATGCTTGACCACCAATTGGCTACAGTCTTGAAGCTAACTGGGTGAAAAAGCAAAATGCCTTGGCTCTAAGAGCTGGACTTTCTGGGTAAATATTAGGGATAAAATTAATTATGTTGATAATGTGATAAATTTCCCAATGAACCTGTTCTCTGTTTTCCCAAGGTTCAAAATCCATATCACTCAAATATCTCCTGCTAACATCTTTGTCATGTCATGATAATAATATTAATTATGGTTATTATCAACTGTAATCATGTTTTGAGTGCTTACTATGTGCCAGGCACTGTTCTAAGAACTTGAACTACATTAACTAATTTACTTCTTACTATGTGAATTAGCTCCTGGTGTTATCCTTCATTTTACAGTTGAGAAAACTGAGAAATCAGTTAAGTCTGCAGTCCCTAACCCCCAGGCCTTAAACTGGTACTGGTCTGTGGCCCATCAGGAACTGGGCGGCACAGCAGAAGGTGAGCAGCAGGGGAGTAAGCAAATCTTCATCTGTATTTACAGCTGCTCCCCATCACTGGCATCACCGCCTGAGCTCTGCCTCCTGTCGGATCAGTAGGACATTAGATTCTCATAGGAGCATGAACCCTACTGTAAGCTGCACATGCAAGGGATCTAGGTTGCACGCTCCTTATGAGAATCTAATGCCTCATGATCTGACGTGGAGCTGAGGTGGTGATACTAGCACCGGGGAGCAGCTGCAAATGTAATAAATGTAGTGTGCTTGTATCATGCTGAAATCATCCTCCCAAACACCTTGTCTGTGGAAAAATTGTCTCCCATCAAACCGGTCCCTAGTGCCTAAAAGGTTGGGGACCACCGAGTTAAGTAACCTGGCCTAGATCACACAGCTAGTAAGTTGAGAACCTGGGATGAATAAATGTATATTTAGCTCTCAGCTCTTAAGGTCATAAAAAATTACAAATAAATTTCTAGCTACTTTCCCTGTTCAGTGTGTTTTTTACCATCATCATCATTATCAATAACATTTTTGAGTGTCCCATATGTGGAGTAAGGAGGCAATTAATTAGTAGCAGAAAAATCATAATCTTGAGTGGAAAAAGTGATTTAGGACAATAGCAGAATATGATGCTCCCTATGTGAAATTTAAATATTCATACTTAAAAAACATATAATGCTTATAGAATGTACATGTGTTTGTAAAAGACATTCCAACCTCATGAGAGTAGAACTTCCTGGTCCACGTGGAAGGCGTGGGAGGGTGAAAGTCTAGAAGCGATAACTTGAAATGGGGACAGTTGTTAATTCTGAGTGATATGACCATTATTCTTTGTATTTTTTGTACTTCTTGAATTTCTAAAAATACAATAAAGAGGAATATGTGTGGAAGACCCAGTTCCTGTGCCAAGGCGGACTTCATTTTAGTTCAGGAGTCAGGACATGCAGACCAAGAAGAGACAATAACTCAAGGTTTCAAATTAGTACTGTAGGGTGTAAGGCTTGTGCAGCTTCAAATGAGAGATCACTCAAGGTCAGGGGAACTGGGCAGAGCTACATAGAGAAGGGGAGCTGTGAGTTGGGCCTTGCAGGTTCAACCTAGAAAAGTGGAAAGGAGGGAGTTCCAGGAAGAGAGCTGAGCAGAAGGCTGAACAGAGTAGAGTGGGAACCTAGGGGTGCCATCCACAGCAGCATGGAAGGGTCGAATGAGACAATGCACACAGGGCATCTAGTGTGGACCTGGTACGACACGGATAAATTTAATTAAGGCAATACCATACAACAAAAGAGGCGTTACCTGGCCTCTGAATGTATTTGATTTTCATGATCCTGTGGTTTATTGTTGAGAGTCATGCTGAAGGGCATTTACTAACTTTATTTGAATCTCACAGGACCCATGAGTTTAAGGAGTCATTTTGTTTATGAAGACAAACCCCCACTTTAAGACCCATGGCAAAAGTGGCCATTATATCTTTCTAGAATATTTTCTCTTTGTTTTATCTCCAGAGCTACCCCAGAAGTGGTATGAGAAAGATCAGCCCATAAAGCTTAGAAATAGTTATTTTTCATTTTTTATTCATGCATTGAATTCCAATCATATGCCCTCAAGCACGCGTGCGCGCGCGCGCACACACACACACACACACACACAATGAAAACATGAAGCAGAGGAGAGAAGTCCAGTGGGAGACAAGGATAAAGTGGTGTGAGAGTTGAGAAGAAGGACAATTAAAGCCTTGCTAAAAGATCTCTGAAAAGATTGATTCCTGATTGCTCCTTGGTTTTCTAATTGAGCTGATAGTTGATTTCACAACTGTTGCAGCAGATCTTCTCTGAGTTAGTTGAGGAGTTTGGGCATCAGAACACAGACTGTGAAACCTTCTCCTTAGCCTGTCCGCATGGTACAATCATGTGCAGCCTTTGCCACGAGACCCCTGAGAAAGAAAATAGATGCATGCATGGGTGTCTGGGTGTCGTGCTGTGGAAGGAAGCCAAAGGCAAAGAGACAAGATGTGACCAGGAGCCAGGGATGAGAGGTCTAGCAAGGACATGACCAGGACACCAGGAATGGACAAGGAAAGTCTGAGACATGTTGTGGATCTGTGTTTCCCAATCAGGGCTTATAGATATGTTCTCAGGACCTAGGAAGTTCTCCCTAAGATTTGAAAAGGCTGCCTTTTCTTTTTGATCATCTGGATAATCACATTATAACTGAACTCTGCCGAGCGATTTAGGTGCTGTGTTTTCTTTGTATTTGTGGTTGAGTGTTGGTGCCACGTAATTGCCAAAATGACAATGTTTAACTTTTAATATGCTGGTAAGCACGTCTGACTGCCATTAGGTTGGCCACTCGTAATGTCAAAATCACAGTAACCGATCCTCAGCCACTGCTGTTCAACAGGAGTCTAAACACTGGAAGTGCCCAAAGAACAAGATTGTCCTAAATGATTTTAAAGTAACTGTAAAAGCTTTCTTTATGTAATAATGATTAGCGGTAGAGCAGTTGCTCTAGTGAACATGCTGGGAATTCAGGGGCTCAGGCAGCATGAGGCAGCAAGGGGGGTGTGAATGGCCATAAATGGTCACCATAGAGTCACAGCAGCCACGCCCCCACATAATATTGAGTTGTGGTGTTCATTATTTTGGCTAAACCGAAGTGTTAAAATGTTAAATTGAAATTTGGCAAATATATTTTAGATATTCCATTTCTAAATCTAAATACTGGAAAGAATAAACAGGGGGATGCATTCATGAAATATTGGGATGGAGCAAGTGTTTTTCCATCCCAGTGTACTTTTGGAGTTAAAGCTCCAGAAATATAGAGAATACTGATCAAACCATGTACCAGGACATGCCAAAAAAAAAAAAAAAAAAAAGACAAGACCCAAAATGTGCATGTCAAATTATTTTAATCAGTTCCAAAAACAAATTTCTCCTTTGCAGTGAAATTTGCACTTGAAAGGACCTTTGATAGAGCGAGATTTTGGCTTAATTGTTTGATGTATTGACATGTCGATATGTTATGCAAGAAAACGGAATGATGTGGTAGAGAAATGTACTTTTTAGCTGTTGAGGGCTAATGAGGAAAGAAAAAGGTGGGTTCCATATGTAAATGATGCAATTGTGCCAAATGATGTCATGGTTCACTAGATGGAGGAAATGTTTGCGGTCACTGGAATAGAGAAAAAAGGTTGTGGAATTAGGTTATCATGTGGTAAATAGAGGAATAGATATGCCAGACTCAGTAGCAGTTAGTCCCATATAGTCAACTGTATAGCATTCGGTTTGGACATATTATTGAATAATGTTATCTGGTTCTTCCCATTAGAATTGCTAATATACTGAAATGTATAAATGTAATCTGCAAGGGCAGCTACTTTTGTCTGTGTTGTTTATTTTGTATCACCAGTACCTTTGCCAGTGCCTGGCACATAATAGATACTCAATAAAAAGCCTTTTGGAATGAATACATTGACTTTTATTGGTTTTAAACTTCTGTTGTATTTAATTTGTAGATTTGATTGTGTTTTATGTCCGTAGAAGAACTTTATGCTTGAGAACTTTAAACCTAGGCCTATGTTGTGCATATTTAAATGCAATTAAAAATAGTTAAATTCAACCAGAGTCTGTATAAATTTTTATTTTTATTGGTGTCTATGCCTTGCTCTAGTTTGTCAAACATTGTAATGGAGTAGGAATAATCAAGTTACAAACTGTGTTTGTGTGTGTGTTTTGTGTGTGTGTGTGTGTTTTACAGGAGAAGGGAAGTAGAAAGTGGAACAGAGAAAAGAGAAAAGAAGAGAGATTAGAAATAAAGTGAAGTTTATGAACCTCAGGAACTTCCAGCAGACTGACACCATGACTACTGTGCTGGGTTAAATAGTGGCCAGCCCTATCCCCAAAGCATGGGCAACCTGAATTGTGAATGTGACCTTATATGGAATAAATATCTTTGCCAGTATAATTAAGGTATGGATCTCGAGACAAAATCATCCTGGATCGGGATGGGGTCTAAATCCAATGGTGGGGGTCCTTATAAGAGACAGAAAAGGAGAGGGCAGACACAGAAAAAAAAAACCACGTGGAGAGGGAGGCAGAGATTGGGATGATGCATTCGCAAGCCAAGAAACAGCAAGAATTGTGGGCAGCCACAAGAAGCTAGGAGGGAGGCACGGAACAGCTGCTGCCTCAGAGCCTCTAGAAGGAACCAACCCTGCTGACACTTTAATTTCAGACTTCTGGCCTCCAGACCTGTGAGAGAATAAATTTCTGTTGTTTTAAGCCATCATGTTTGTGGTAATGTGTCACAGCCCTAGGAAATTAATGCAACCGTGGGATATGGAGACAAGCAGAATGCATCTTTAGAGCTGATGAAACACTAATACTCTCACTCATGAATATTTTGTTTTCTTATAGGTTTTTTTTTTTTCCAAAGTAATGTGTCTCCTAAATGAGTTAACATCTGAGTATCTCTACACAGAGATCTTTAAAAACCACCTAACACCATCAGCGTTACCTCCTACAAAGCAGATTTCTTCCACTGAAGACTTTCTCCCTTCGGCAGGGCCTCGGTTCCCATCGGTTCCTGTCGGTTCCGGTCACACATCCTGATCTCTCCCGCATTAAACACACATTTGCTTGTGTGTGTGCTCACACACTGCAGTCAGGGCTCTACTTTCATAGTTCCTCTCCCACTTATGGTAAAGAGAGAGCAAAAACAAGGTGACCAGCTTGCTAAGAAAGTTACTCCAAATGATTGCTGCTAACACCAGAAACCAGCGCCAGACACAGTACACAAGATGCTTGCTCATTGACTCACATTATAATACGTCCCTGGGCTTAAGAACTGTCACATTTCCATATGTTGCCTTAATCATTAATCTCCTTCTGCATGTAAGGAATACTTTTCAATGTTGTTATCCAGAAGTGAAAGTGGGAAAGAGTTCTTTTTCTCTTTATAGATCGTTAAAAACCCCAATTTAAAAATATTTCCAAATATGCACTGAATACATAAAATATCAAATAATCATTGAATAAGTGCCACATTCATGAGGTCTTTTTTTTTTTCCTGGCAAGAAGATACATAAATTAGATCAGTAAGGGTCCTGCAATCTTCTCTCGAGAAACCTGTGCATTCTTTTCCTGTCACAACGGCTAGAAAAGGCACTTCATATTCTATCTCCCAAATAAAGCCTTGAGTTTAGAAATGCTGGCATTTTCATCTGCTTAAATCAGAGTGGACTCTGAAGGGTGGGGAAGGGGTATTATTTTTCATTTCAATCAGTTAAAAGAATTGGCTTTCCAGAAGAACTTTTGTTCCTATGATAAACCTAACTAGACCTAGTTATTCACTAAAAAAAAAAAAGAAAGAAAAAAGAAAAAAAGAAAAAACTGGGAGAGCCAAGAATCTGTCAGCTCCATAATAGTGGTTGACCAAGCTTTGGCGCTGAACTCTTGTATGATTTTTTTAGAGCCAGAGGACTTTGGGAGTGGAAGTAAGTCTTATAAGGAAGCAGACCTAGGGTGGAAAGGTCTGGGCCTGACTCTGTTGTTAAAATGCTCTGTAGTCAGGGGAGAAAGTTTCATCTCTGAACTGAATTTACCCATTAGGATATTTTCCAAAGTAAAACTGCCCCCTCCCCTAACCCAGAAAAAATGGGGATTATTTCACAGCGAAAACACCCTTAGCAGAACAGAAACTTATTAGATGCTACATGCATGTTACTAAAGCAGGGTGTAAGTTAACTTTAAAAACTGAACTAGATTTTCGATGGATTGGCAAGCTTGGTATTTAGGCAACTTCTGTGTTTAATCCGTTGGTAAAATGAGTACCTTTTGTATTACGTTTTCATATGTTAGGTTCACAGACAGTAAGCCCCCTGGGTCAGGAGGGCGGGGAGGTGAGGCTGTATCGGAAATGACAGGAGGCTTTGGAGATAATTCTACATGGGCTCAAATCGTACCTCTCTCTCGCTTCCTAGCAGTGTGAACTTAGGGAAAAGATTTAACCTCTGTGACTTCCTGTTCTCTCAGTTGTAAACTGAGCATAACTGTAGAGAATTCAGAGTTGCTGGTGGGGGATCAAAGGAGGTAATATGGGGCAGATGCCCAACATGGTCCCTGGCTCCAGGGAGGTCCTCGCCGTGAACATACAGCTAAGTCTCATTTCTCCATACTCTAACCAAGTGAACATAACCCAATACCTCATTTAGTTCCATTTGTCTATCTAGATTCCTTATATCCTGGCATGCTTAAATATTACTTTATTTCTAGGCCCAGTTAAGATTTTATTAATATTTGGCTGTAAGTATTACAGGCCCCAAATATCAGCAACTTAAATTAGATAAGAATTTATTTCTCTCTAGTAGAAGCCTGGAGGTGGACAGTGCAGATGGTCATTGTGTTCATGAATCCTGGGGGACCTAGGAAAGTTCTGTTTTGTTTCTCCGTCATGCAAATCTTTCATCCCAAGTTATTTCATGATCCATTATGGCTGCTCTAGCTCCAGCCATCATGTCTCCATTCTGGCTAACAGAAATGAAGGATGAATAAAGGGGAAAAAATACCCAAAAAAACAGGCAAAGGGCATTCCCTATTGTCTTTTCACAAAACATAAAAGCCCTTTCGTCTTACCACTCACTGGCCAGAACTCTACAAGATAGGCTGATGTGTGTCTAGCTTGCAACTGGGGTTTCTGTTACTGTGGAAGAAAGGTGAACGGATGTTGGAGACAACTTGTAGTCAGAGCTCTGTGTCATCAGTGATCTCAGTTACTGCCCATGTGTACACATGTTTTCACCTCAAGCTCATACCGAGAGTTGTTTGTTTTCTGATCATGATCACTGTCTGCCAAGCCTGCTGCTCTCCTTGACTATCAATGGCCAGAATTTGGGTTGCAAATTGGTTTCATTGTAACGCATTTATTTTTCTTTCCTTTTAGTCATGCCTGTTTTGGGTTCTCTTAAAAACATTTCCTGCTCAAAGGTTTGTTGGAATGTCATTGACATCTTTTGGTTTTGTCTGCCCAGGATCCTGTCTCCCCTTCTTTTCCTTGTACCTCCTTTCCCTTGGGAAATGGCTCCTCCTCTGTTGCATGTGGTGTGGGGGTGGGGCAGGGCAAGCCATGATTCATAGCATTCTGCTGGGATGGCCAATCATAGTGCCTCACTGGGATAGCCAATCATAGCGCTTAAGACCTCTAGTCACATGATTGGCCCAGAGGCCTTCTGGGTAATTACATATGAATGCTGGGGCAGAAAGTCCTCTCTTGCAGCAGGGGTGTTGAATTGGAATCAGGTAAGCCAGGAGTGGCCCATAGCCATATCCTTTGGTCCCTTAACCACATAGACAGTGTGCAAATGTACACACACATGCACACACGTACACATACATAGAGAAAGCCCATCTTCAGTAAAAAACTAGAAGAGAATGTGGCCAATAGACAGAAGAAGTCAGATCTAAGAAATAAGGATAGTAATAGAGTGAGCTTTGATGATATTTCTTGATTTCTTTGTGGTCCTTGAGGTTAACTCCACACCCAATATCTCAGTTTTAGGTTTCCTATAAGTCTTTCTATTGCTTCAACCTGAACTGGGTTTCTGTCATTGCGACTGAGAGACCCATGACAAACATATGTCTTTGGTTCAAAATTCACGAGAAGCAGTGATCATAGGCTGTAATTCTGGGATAAGTTAAAGTACTTTGGTTTCCAAACTAACATTTTTTTTAAAAAACTAAAAAAACTGGGTCATCTGTAAATGTACTAAGTAAATTTATCATTTAAAAATGGAAGCTTAGCAATGAAGTTAGGAGCATGCATTGTGGTACCAGAGTGCCTTGGTGCAAATCTGGGTCCTTCCACTTAACTAGAGGATGATTTTGGCAAACCACTTAATCTGTCAGTGTCTCAGAGAAATACTAATAAAACCTGCCTCATAGGAGTGTTCTGGGGATTAAATGAATTAATATTGGTAAAACTAAAATAGTCCTTGGCTCATATCGGGTACTTCATGGGCTCCTTCTGTAAATTACTAAGATTTTTCTTTTGCGGTCTCAGGTGCAGGCAGAGGTTTTAAATTAATTTTACTCCTTTGTTCATGGAAAAAGAAATAATTCTTAATTTAGCCATAAAGCTATTTTATAGTTTTTATAAAGTGACTATTCTAGAATTTACAAACTTAATATTGCCAGATTTTTATGTATTGGGGCTGCTTCAAAAATCTACACACTTAGAATTAAAATATGGCACCGTTTCCCTGATAAAAATATGGCATAGTTTTATTTTGCTATAAACTTTCCCACATAAAAATCCAGTACCATGGATGGGATTCAGCTTTTGCAAACTAGTTTATCTTTGCCATTACCTTTTCTATCAGCAATATTTTCTGGAGACTTATTTGGAAAGCTGGGGCTCAGAAGGGTTACGTGCCATGTCTGGTACCTTACCACTAGCAGGCCTGTTAAATTGAGAATCATGAAGGCAGTTGATTCTGCAGACAGTGAGCAGAACTTTAGAAATCGTGAAGTATCAGGATTCCAAATCAGCAAAAGACCTGGACTCTCGTGAGCTGATATTAAGAATTAGCTCACATTAATAAAATCTGTGTCTGGCCAACTGACACTTTCTGAATGTCATTAAGGATGATGTCAACTGTGTGATATGTCCTGGGATTAAACATAATCTGGGTGCATTTTGGGAAGCAACACTGGCTCTTGGTTAAATATGTGTAAAGCTCTCAGTACTTGCCAAGGGAAAGATAGCACATAAATGCACATTTTGATATTGATACTTCTGCATCCAGACGAACAACCTCTTTGCTCTCGCCCAGCCTGGCGCCTGCCTTATCGTGAGTAAAGGATTGCCCTGGCCCACAACAGGAGTTTCTTGTACTATTTTCATAGCTAGGTGTTTTCATCTATAAAAGGATGTCTTTTCTGTTCTGGCATCTCTGTAAAGATACTTTCTTCCAAAGCTAAGTCACAGAATGTCAGAGCCTGAAATGACTGCTGTGATCCTCTTCTAGTACCTGCATCATTTCACAGATGAGACAACAGAGGCTTAGAAAGGATGAATCTGTCCCAGTTGGTGCAGCCAAGCCAATAGCAGTGTCAGCATCTTTCCAGACCCCTGAAAGATGGCCAATTATTATTAATTAAAACAGAGAGGCCGTTTTTCTCTGCGAATTGATTTGCATGTGACATATTAGTGTTATTTGCTTATTCCACGGAATCAGTAAGTCCAAGGATTAGCTAGCCAGAAATTTGAGCCAGCAGGGACAAGCCAAAATACAACTCCAGGACAGACCTGCTGCTGTTGGCTGAAGCTCCAAAGCCAGCAACGTAACTGACATGGCAGTCTGACTTGTCACCTCGGTGAGGAAGGCCTTGCAAAGAGTGGCTACCTGGGAATTGGCATGTTTGTCGTTGGAAGAGAAGGTAAAGCATTTCTTTTAGGTAAACCCAGCCTGTTCATAGTACCCTACAGTGTATATAAAAGGCAATGGTTGGTTACTAGCTTGTGACAAATAGTTATAGGTAGGAAAATGCTATTCTATACAGCTGGCATCAGGTCTAGATTGTATTTTCACATCTAAATGTGCTCTCAAAGGTAATAACATGTTGCTGGTGATTATTGCAGGGCTGATAGAACTGCCAACTTTGACTTTTTAAAACTATTCCTATCATAAGCTTTTTGGCTCTTGACTGCATTGCAAGCTGGGATTTTCTTACTATCTGGTCTGTTAAAGAAATTGTAGCTGAGGTGCAAGAGAGGGTATAAGTCAAGAAAATCATTGTGATCTACATTTTACCTTGTTTAGAATTTGAGCAATGATTCATAAGGAGAGGAGAAGTTCTCTGATAATAGTTGTTATTGAAACTAGCTTTTAAAAGGTAAAGGTTTGATTCTTAAATGCTTCTGACTGATGTTTCCTTAATGTCTTCGTAGTTTCCTACACATTGATGAGCATGATTTGTTTTACTTTTTATTTTTTTTCTTTTCCTAATTGTGATGGCAATGATTTGTTTTCTTTCTATGCTCTTCTTTCTCTCTTTTTTGTTTCATCTTTCCAGATTTCCTTTCAGTCTCTAACTTGGAATCTAGGGTAGAGCCAGACACTCCATGACTCCCAGCCAGGGGACACTATAGCATTACTGGTTCTGCAGCCTGCACGGGTTTTCTCCCATCCTGGACAGCCCAGCCATGCTGGTGTGGGGACCTGAGGCACATGGTGTAGTTGTGAGGGGTAGTGCCTGAGTCCTCTCCTAGGACGACTGGGTGGCCAACTGAGCCCATCAGCTGTGGCCTTGGCAGGTCACATGATCTAGTGTAATGGTCCCCAACCTTTTTGACACCAGGGACTGGTTTCATGGAAGACAGTTTTTCCACAGAAGGGAGTGTGGTGGGGTGGGGTAGGGGCACAGTCCGGTTCCGGGTTGGGCGTTGGGGACCATAGGTCTAGTGAGTAGAAAGAAATGTGTACTCAGGGTAAGGTTTGCTGGGTTCTGGTTCTCATTTCTGTGTGGTCCTGGGTGGATCACTCAGTTTCTCTGAGCATCTATTTCCTCATCTATAAGTGACAAGTTTGGACTATGTAATCTCTAATTCCTTTCCATTTCCAGCGTTTGTGATTCAGGAGACCCAGTTTGATCCAAGGCATATCGAATTCCATTTAATAAGACGTATGTTATGATGGGATTCCTCTCTACACTCTTAAAAGAAAATAAAAATTGATATTTGCTTTGGAGTTAAAGTAATTGAATGTGACTGCCATTGGTGTAATCCCAGCACCAGGGAGCTTGCTAAGATTTAATGAAGGAGCATAATGAGCTGAGGTTTTGTTTTAAATTGGATTTGATTGGTTCATCTTCCACTGATGTACCAGGAAAGTATCAGATAGCAACAGAGCACAGTCAAAATTCCATCAGTCAGTTATACCCATGCCAGGTAGAGTTGCACAAGTCTCCAGTCAAGAGAATGTCATTATGATAGCTAGTGGGGGCCCCTGTGCCAAATGTCCCCTTAGTCATCATTGTAAGGAGCCACAATCAGCCCTATCTCTATACTTCATTGACTATATTCACATAGATGAAAATTTTTGGACAGAACAACCAAATGTGTGGTTAAATACTAGCTATTGGAGAGAAAAGACCTGAAGATATGTATAGTCCTGTCTTGCCTGCGTGCCTTTCTCCGAGATATGCCACCCCCACTGTCTACCCTCTTCCGTCATGATGCTGGTTAAAATGAGAGATTCCCACACCAAGCACAAATGAGTTAAATAAATGTGTGTTTCTGTGCTGCTGTATCTATTGGTCTTTAATGGACTTGCAACAGAAGTGGGAATGGAGGTTGGTCGCCCTGTCCTGGGAAGTTGGCCCCAGAGAGATCTAGCAGACACCTGGTGTTGTGGCAGATGCCTCCACAGTAATTAATACCTGGGGTTGGAAATATAAACGCTTTTATACTCTTGCAGTTTTCTGCAACTTAGTGTTCAGCGAGGACAGCCTGAAAATATGGTATTCCAGAGAGCCTGCGGTAGGTCTTTCAGAAATTCCTGTGAACCAGTGGTCAGGAAGCAAGAATGATTGTTACAGGAAAGCTATGAACTTCATGGAATTATGCCCTTTTTTCTTCTCCCTAACTTCTGTTGCTTGGGAACTTGAATGTTGTTTTTTTCTGAAAATGAAGGGGAAAGGGCATTAGATCTGTGTTTCCTGGACACAGGGCCATAGCCTTCTCAAACTCACATGTGCTCAGAGGTAAGTGCCGGTAGTCGAACCGGGCAGTGTGGCAGAGAATTTAAGTAGGTTACCACCCTGCCGCAGAGTGTGGGCCGATACACTTCTGTAGATTTTGTTTCACCATCTCTCTGGTCCTATAAAAAAGCATCTCTGTGAGGAATAAAGGTAACCAACTCCAAATTTTTCTGATCAAGAGCAAAACAGAAATCCAGCTAACATTACCATGACCATAAAGTTTGTAGACAACAAAGAAGATCTTTTGAAAATATTTTGTATTCTACTCTGTTTTCTGTGAATGCTTTACAGCACTTAATCTCTATGATGAGTACTTTTCCCTTGGGAATAATTTTAAATGTATTATTGTGGATGTCCTGGAGATAAGGTAGGTAGTGGAGAGAAAAGACCTGTAATTCTGACTCCCGCCAGAGGTGTGGAATCAGCCAAGGGAAACCTCGAGAATGAACTTGCTTTTGCAAGAGTCTTCAAAGAGCTCTCCCTTGCCTCCCAGAACCTTCTCCTGGAGTGCCACTGGATTTCCACATATTGTCCTCTCTCTCCCCAGTAGGTTTAACTTCACATGTTGGAGCGTTCACTCATTCCGTGCTTCCCAAATGCCGCTCTCAGAGCCAGCTCGGAGCAGGAGACATGCATTAGCTCTGTACCCCCTGCTTCCTGGACCCGCAGAGTGGAAACTGGTCTCTCCAGGACTCGGGTGAGGAGCAGGGCTGGGGCACTGCTGTTCCTCCTCGGGGTGTCTGATTTTTATCTTCCTGATTTCACAGTTTGTTAATGACATTTTCAAAAGTTCTGTGGTCTCCAAAATTGTTTCCACAATTTCATTTTTTTTTTTTTTGCATCAAAGGTTTAATTTTGCTATTTGTTGAGACTGAAATTGCTATTATCCTGCAATTTAAAGTGTGTGACATTTCAGTGTTAAGGAAGGCCTGGGTCTGAGAGCCGTAAATTGACTCTTGGAGGTGAGCTGAATGATTCCTTCTTGTTTTGAAGACGCGTCCTCCTCCTGCAGAAATGGTATCCGGACAGCCCTTGAGCAGGTCCCATGTGTGACGGTAGAGGGAATAAGGATTTGGAGGCTTGGTACTGCTGGAAACCCTCCCAGGAGCCTTGCCAGTCTTAGTCAGTAGTCTTCGGGGGAGCATTTCCTAAATGCCATGCATGGTGTGCTCCGTGCTGGGGTGACAAATGGGAGGAGGACACAGTTTCTGCCCTCCAAAGGCTCAGAGTGGGGAGTTGTGTTGGAGGCCTGGGGCCACACTGCAGCTCTGCCACTTATTAGTTGTATCACATAGGTCACCTGACTCAGTTTTCTCATCTGTAAAATGGCTCCACATGTCTCACCGAGTGTTGATGAGAATCAATTGCGAGATTCTGTCCACACAATCTCCCTGGGACTCATGATCAGAAATATCAACAAATGTGTGCAGTCAAGTTATTCATCCTTTAGGGACTTAGTCCTTCGCCTGTAAAATACCTTTCTCCATCCCTGGCAGTCTCCTGCAGTGGTGCTGGCACGCGCAAGGTGCTCAGTAAGTCTTAATTTCCTTCCCTTCAAAAGCTTCCAGTGGCTCAGAGGCCTGATCTGACAGAGACAGGCTAGTTTGGGAGGGATTTTGTTTGAACCCTGAGGTGTTCTCCCCACCTTTCTATGTTGTAATTTGATATTAATTTTCAACACATATGAAACTTGGGAGTTTCCAATAAAATTCTGGTTTCCTGTTTCTTCCTTTTAAATACATTGCCAAGAGCAATATGTGTAGAAAATTGAAAAAAAAATCAAATAGTAGACAAAACTTCAAACAAAATGGCAGTTCCCTGCATTCTCAACCCAAGTCAGACTCCCCAGAGGCGGCTGCTTTTATTTTAGCTTTATTCCTTAGCATGTAGCTCTATATTTTGAAGTAATAGAATGATACTGCTACTTCTCATTATAATTATTGACATTTCTTATGACAGATAGAAATTTAACTCTTATATAAATTTAACTCTCTTAACACCTACTTCTCTCCAGCTCTATCTCCCCATGCAGTTATATTATAATTATTTTTTAAATTAGTACTCAATGTTTATATTATTGGGTTGATGTAAATATTGCTCACAGCTCACTGTGACTACATTTCCTTTCTTGTACAAGCTTAGTGTTTTCTCTGGAGTTTAAATTGTCTCTCTCTGTCTAAAATGTCTGCTTAATGTCATGTACCTAAACAGATGCATCTGCCTGTAGCTTTCTGACATGGGGTTACATTTGTATGGGAAGTGATATTTTTGAGACCTTGCCCATCAGAAAATATTTTTACTGTACACGTACGCTTGATTTTGCTGCCGATAGAATTCTAGGTTGAAAATATTTTTTCAATTTAGGATATTCCTAGCTTTGCTCCAGCATCTTCTATATTTCTGGGTGCTTTTGAAAAATTCAATGCCATGTTGATTTCTGACCCTTGGCATGTGACTGTTTTTTTCTGTCTGGGATTTCTTGGGAGTTTTTTCTTTATTTCCAATATTTAGAAATTTTACAGTGGTTTGGCTTGGTGTGGTTTGTTTTTCATTTATTGTCCTGAGCACTTGGTGGGCCATTTCAGTTTGGAAACTCATGGCCTTTAGTTTCTGGAAAGGTTTCTTATATTATCTGATGTTTTGCTTCCATGTATTTACTTGGTGTTCATTTTAGAACACCTATTAGACAGAGGTCAGACCTTCCAAAGTGATCCTCTATTTTTAAAAATCTTTTCTTTCCTATTTTTCAGTGTGTTACTATTGTTTTTGTCCTACTTCTTTTAAAATTTTCTCAACTTTACTTTCTTTTTTGTCCTATTTTTAAAATTGGTGCATTCATATTTTCAATTCCAAGAGTTCTTTCTTATTCTTGATAAGTTCCTTTCTTTTCTTTTTAAAATAACAAACTATTCTTGTTATTCCTAATCAAGAAGGCAACATTGTCTTTTATCTCTGAGGATTTTGGATTGAGGTTTAAGTTTCCTTCTATTTCTGCATGATCTCTGTTTCATCCAAGTTTCTTTTTGGTTTGTTAATTTTGGTCTTCGTATTTCACGTATCTGATGATCACTGGCTGACTGTGCTGATATAGGAGTGAGGCAGGGTTCAAATCAGGGCTGGATCTAGCATATACGACATCTGGATCTGATCATTTTATACATAAATATGTATATGTTTATTTATTTTAATACATACATGTATTTATATACATATATATCAAAATCATTTTCAGTAATGATAAAAATCAGCTATAATCATTTTTATTAGGACTTTAGTTGAAAAACATAAAAAGGAGAAAAAAAATTTCCGTTTTAAAGATGTTATTCAAATTAAGTGAAATATTTCATGTACAAAATAAATTTGCAATTGTCAAACAAAATTAATCTTCTTCATAGTTTTCTGTGTCACTGCTTTAAATTTTAAGCATGAATAAATAAAAACTCCAAGTGTCCAAGTGGTTACATAGAACGATAAAATTAAGTAATTCAGTGGTTTTTTTTTTTGTTTTTTTATAATTATTAGGTGTCATTGTTTGTTTTTGAATCCACTGTTTAAACACAGGAATATGTGGTACCACAGGGATTGGAGACACAAACTGAGCTGAAGCAAATTAGAATGATTTGAACCTCTGGACTTAGTCTCAAAGGGACCATATGTAGCTGAATTTGTGTTAGTTGAAAATCGACTGAATAGTGGTGAGTTTTCTGAATTAACTTTCAGGTAGAAAATAAAAATGTGCTAATCTGAAATTTACATTCATATTATTAATACTCAACAGTAGTCACAGCACTTGCTTGGAACCTACGCCCAAAAAAGATTTTTTTGGAGAAGGAGTATTTTACCACTGAAGTTGTTCAGAACTTTTGCATGTGGTGATAATAAAAAGCAAATCAACTGTTAATCAATTTAATTATGGGTTTTAAATTTTCTATAGATAATCCCTTATTGCTCACACCCTGGGCACTCTGCTCCCTGCCCTGCCCTTGCAGCTGGTACGGGGGCTGGATTTTTCACTTGGTGTTCAAGTGAAGTCAATTTCTTTAGGCCTTTCCTTATGTTCTGTGATCTTTTTATGGAGAGTAAATGGTGCCAGCATTTGGGGAGCTGCATGAAGGAAGAGGGCTAGACAGTCATGTTTGACATGTAGAGTCTTGTTTAATCCTCCTGTTTTTGGTAAGAGGCTGCCCTCCCTTACTCTGCCCAGTCAACTGTTGCTCAGCCTTTGTTCAGAAAGCAAACCTTCCATCTGCTTCTAGGATTGGGGATTGGGAACCATAGTCATCTGGAATCACAGGTAGAGGAGGATCTAGATGCTCCTTAAGTAGACTTTTAACCACTTCCTTCTGTTTTCCATCCCAATCCTCACCTCTGCTTTTAGAGATACTGGAGCAACAGTTTCTGGCTATCCCTGGAATTTTGTTTTCCAAATCTGGATTTTTGTTTGCTTGGTGTTTCCCTCTGCAGTCATTTTAGGTCTTAACTTTTTCTGCTCTGCTACATTAGTATTAATCAATCACTTTTCGTCTGTAGTTTGGTTGGCATCTCTTTTTCACCATTATTCTTTGGAGATGATATCTTCAGATTCTCTGTCATGAGCTTTTCATCTTTGTAGGTTTATATCACCTAATTCTTCCTAACATTTTGGGATGGAGCAGAGATAAATGTATTATTCTATCTATTTTATTTAATTGGAAGTCTCTTAGTAATTCTATTTATTATTTTATATAAAAGTAGACATCGACATTTTAGGGAACCAAATGTAAAATTTAAACTAAGTTTTTGATAAAGAAAATTTCAAAGACATTTTAAACTTGAGTTGTGCTGCTTCTTCCTCTATCACCAGACCCCCAAGGAAATGTATTCACTCTGCTATTATGGGTACTTTGGTAGCCATGCTCGAGGAGCTATTATAAGGCAAAGCAATTTAGATAAGTGCTTTGGGAGACAGGTCCTTAGCAGAAAAGGAATCCATGATATCCCTTAGCAGGTCAGAAAAATCTCTCCTCTAGTTAACCAACCAAAAACAGTCTTGCTTTGCAAAATCATGTTTTCCACCAAGCATCATGTGAGAATTGAGGGTCATGATACAAAATGATCAGATTATGGATGAAAGGATGAAATACCCATCCAGCTAAATTCCTATGATCCCTGGTTCATATGAGAACCAAACCACTTTGTAGCTCACAGAATTAAGAGGTAGTTCAACTGTGGGTACTCTGCAGAGGCATGTTTACTTTTCTTATCCTATAAGATTGTAGAAGTGTTTTTGTTTCATTTTGTTTCCTTATTTTAATGGATAATAAGCAATGTTGGGAAGGACCTGGGAAGCTGGAACTCAAATAGCCGCTATTGGAAGCTTTATTGGAAACAGTTCTTGGTTGCAAACACCATAATTCACTGTGACTACTTCAAGCAAAACAAAAACAAAAACAAAAGAGAATTTATTGAAGGATATTAAGTATCTTGAGAATTATCTTTCTGGGACAATGTAAAATACTTATGAAATTCCCAGGGGGATGAAATGAGAAAATATTTAACTATCAGTTCCTATTACCTGTAGTCTAAATTGGGCCACAGGGTGGTAACTGCCTTGCACTATAGGATTGTATATGCATGAGTGCAGAGTGGCTTCCTGTGGTTCCCAGAAAAGCTTTGGGCAGGGGATACCTAGAAGAAAGAGATGGTCTGTGCCAATTTATTTTTAAAGGAAGAGTTTGGAATTGAAGATTGAGAATGAAATATAGAGACAGAAGTTTTGAGGAAGTTGGAAATATGACATATTGAGAGGGAAATAATGGAAAAAGCTTTAAAAAACATTATTGTGAGTTATAAATTGGTTCTCCCTTGACATCTTTTAAGAAATTCAGGAAAAGATTGGCATCACTTTCAATTGCTTATAGTTTCAGGACTGCATTTACTTGAATACTTACAGAGACTGGACCCCATGGGGCTCTGGCTTGTAAACAGTTGTTAAAAGTACAAAGTACTCTTCAGTTTGGGAGATCCAGGTACTTCAGTAAGAACATATCTATTGTCAGCCTCAGTGGATTTCTGAGGTGAACTTTCTAATGGCTTTCAACAGTTGAATTGTATTATAAGCAGGATAGCTTTAAAAAGCTCTCTGGAGATGTGATTCAAACTGTATCATTTGAATATGAGCTTTGCTGAAAGCCAACTTAATGAGCCTTTAAACAATTGCATACTTATTCCGTTTTTCTCTCTCTTTCTGACAATTCAAGAAACATCCACAGGATACCAGATTCTTTGGGAAAGATCACCAAAAAAGATGTGACATTTAGCAGAAAAATCTGGAGAATTTAAAATTCATCTAATGGTGTCTGGAAGCCTAGATCTGTAAGAGCTGGCTTTCCTCTTTGATCACCCAGAGTACCATTTCACAGAACTTGCAAGGAAGAGAGTGCACAGACTCAGTGATTCAGGGGACTGGAATCTCCCTTTCTCTTGAGGGAGTTAGTGGGTATGTGCACACATAACAATTGAGGGGAGAACTAGGACTCAGGCAGGCTTGTGGGATCAGGAAGATATCCAAATTCAGAGTAGACAAGTCTGGAAAAATCAGGAAGGAATTCAAGGTCACAGCAGGTAATAATCTGAGCCCAGAAAAATCAGACCAAACTGGAGTGATTGAAAGGATCTGAAAAATTGAAACAGAACACATCTGAGCTTTAAGAGGTTATATAATTCTAGGATGCGGCATTGGCCAGGAGAAACGATTCTAAGTAGGATGTTTCGGGGAAATACAATATTTGCCATTTATTAGCTATATGACCTTTGGCAAATCATTTAATCTCTATGAACCTCTTCCTTTCATTGTAAAGTGGGAATAGTAAGGCTTATCTCTGTAAGGATAAATGTATGCAAAATCCTTGGGATATTTCCTGACTGGTGCTCAAAAATTGTATAATTATTTCCAAGTCTGAAGCTCTTTCACAGTGAGAAACCTTGTTCCTGTCTCCATGTGCTCCCATGGAGCTACCCCAGTATGCTCTCAGCACTGCTTCAGAGAGAGCACAAAGCTGCTGCCACTTCCTCTTCTCCTGACCTCCTACCTCTGCACCCTCCCCTGCCTCTCACCCTCCTCTGCTAAACTCAGAACATCAAGAGGCAGATGATGGGATCTGTATAGATGCGACTGAGCTTGAAATTTCTTACTAACCTTGACTACGAGAATGACCAGGACAGGGAAGGACTTCAAAGTCATGTCATATGGGGCACAATTGAAAAAACCAGGGAAATTTAGCTTGGAACAGAGATGACAAAATCTAGGAAGGTATGATAGCTGTTGTAAGATACTTGGTTCGATTTGTGTCTATTCTGGGGAAATAGTGTGTCTCTACCCTTGGGTGGCCACTTGAGGGGGATTTAAAGAGGACATTCTCTTGTGAGAAAGAATGAGACTCCAAGAATCTCGAAGGTCTCCTGACTCTGAGAGTCAATGGTTTTAGGAAGCACAGCTAGCCCATGCAGTGTGTGTGGCATTGACGAGGGTGCTGAGTACTTGCAGAGTGGCTCTGGGCACAGTCCAGCCTCCATGCATGAGCCATGCCATAAAGTTTGCTATTGGTGTGCAGGTTTCGGGCCTCCCTCAGAACTCATGTTACCATAATTCTGTCGAAGCTCTCTCAATGCATTTCCTTTCCATTCTTCTCTGTCACCAGTCAGCAATTACACGCTACAGAAAATGTACACAGAAGGGTCTTGTTTTGGTTACCACATAGCAGGGTGGGAGGGAGCTGTGACTGGTGGCTGATTCTCTGGGGTGACTGGGCATGGGTTATGGGAATGGAGGATGATGTCCCTCCTCGGTTCCCAGAAAGTTGCCTCACTAGCACCCTGGAGCCTGTGAATAGTGTTTAAATCAATGGTCAAAGTGAAGAGGGCAGCTTAGTCCTCATTACTCCCCAGGACTAATTGACCTCTTCTGAAAAGGTACATTCTTGATTTGGTGAGACTCTTCCTCATCCGGAAAGGCCAGTGAAGCAAAAAGATCTAATGTGAAAGGGTGGGGGCGAGGGGTCAAGGGTGGCATTGAAGGGAGAGAAAGGTGCAGAGCATTCACTAAATCATTTCCACCAGAATAGAGGAGAACAAAGGCATCACCATCCTGAGAGCATTTGTGAAGGACTCATACAGACTGAGAGCTGCACAGAGTCTGGTGACCTTTTCCTGCCCTGGAGACTCTCAGTTTTGTCATTTTGATGAATCTCTGAGTTGTGTTCACTGTGAGTATCTCTGATAGCAAGTAAGCAATTTACCATAAAAGGTCCTTTGAAAGGAATGCATAAAAATGGAGTCAAGCTCAATGCCGCTCCAAAGCATACCATTTATTTTTAATTGCTCTCTTAATCCATTTCAGCTACTAAGAAAGAAAGGAGTGAATGTAGGAAATAAAATTAAATTGCAAGAAACAAGACACCAAAATGAAGTTTGATTCCTTTTTGAATCCTCTGTTGGTAATGTGAAGCTCAGATATTTATGCTACCACCCCTCAAGAGCCAAAACATTTATTTCATGTGTGGGAATCAAATCTCAGAGAAGTCATGTTGAATATTCAATTGGATGCCACCCACGAGAGTGTATATTTAAGAATACTAAGCACTGTATGAACATCAATTCCAAATAAAAACTATAATGTTGCCATCTGTTGACAACTTTGTTCTTTTGTCAGCACCATGGTAATAATACCAAAGTGAGTCAGAGCAGGAATGATGGAAGGAGCACTGAGATTCCACTAGTCTGCAATCTGATAGAAATTCCACCCGTAGGCTGTCCGTAAACTTTTCATTTTTAGCCTTATGACTTGCTCCCAAATCTTTCTCTTCCTTTCCTTAGTGTGGACTTTTGCTCCCAAGAATTTTCAAGAGGTAAAATTGGCACTCTGTGGCTGCACTGTCTAGGTAGCTACTAGCCACATGTGGTTATTTAAACTTAAAAAAATTAAAATTTTAATAGTTCCTTAGTTATAGTACTCACCTTTCAAGTGCTCAGTTGCCACATGTGGCTAGTGGCTATTTTACTGAAAGTCACAGACATAGAGCATTTCCATTATCATAGAAAGTGCTACTGGACAGCACTGATCTATAGTCTTGTCTGCAGAAATGTGGATCTTTGAAATAGCCAAGATTCTATATCTGGGCTACTGCAATAAACATGGGAGTGTAGATATCTCTTTGACATACTGATCTTATTTCATTTGGATATATACCCAGTAGTGAGATTGCTGGATCATATGGTAGTTCTATTTTTTTTTTTTGAGACAGAGTCTCACTCTGTTGCCCGGGCTAGAGTGAGTGCCGTGGCGTCAGCCCTAGCTCACAGCAACCTCAAACTCCTGGGCTCAAGCAATCCTTCTGCCTCAGCCTCCCAAGTGGCTGGGACTACAGGCATGCGCCACCATGCCCGGCTAATTTTTTCTATATATTTTTAGTTGGCCAATT
>CAUYRT010063750.1:0-11020 GCA_963574885.1 Lepilemur ruficaudatus | reverse complement strand
TAAGGCTCCCCCCCCTCCACCGGCTGACTGAATGGACCCCCTCGTGGCCAAAGGAATATCCTAAAATTGTCTGCCAGGAGGAGGGAGGTCAGACATGCCTCATCATGCCCCCCTCCCTTCTTGGAGTCCTTTGTGACCCATTGACAGACCTAAGGGTATGCAAGACAAACCTGCAGGTCCTCAATTTGCATAACAAATCTATGTCGGGTGGCTTATCTCTGATAACCATTCTTTATGTTAAAACATTCCAAGCCTCTAGACAAAGCCAAAGAATCTTTAAACCCACCTCTCCCCTGTCAGGGGGGGGCGCCCCGCCCGCCCCCGCCCCGTCACAAACCCAACCAAACATTCACCCCCCCAATCACTGGCAGCCCCCCCCCCCCCCCCCCCCGCTTCGAGATGTCCCACCTTTTTGGGCCAAACCAATGTATGCTTCCCACGTATTGATTGATGACTTTACCTGTAATCCCTGTCTCCCTGAAATGTATAAAACCAAACTGTAACCTAACCACCTCGAGTCCACTTGCTCAAGGTTTCTTGGGAGTGGCTCCGGGTCATGGTCCTCAAATTTGGCTCAGAATAAACTTCTTTAAAATATCTCAGAGTTTGGATTTTTTCCGTCCACAACATTCTACCCTTCCAGTCTCTTCCGCCATGTGAAGGAAGAGAACGGAAAAGAGGGACCTTATGTGCCTTGTTCTGAAGCGGGTAGGGCCTCAGGCCTGGCAGCAAACTGATCAAATCTGGTTGGTTTATTCTTTCTTCTTTCCTGAGCATGTGGATATCTATGTGTGAGTTTATATGCTTGTCTTGGCCTATGTCAATCCATATGTAGGTCTGTACATATCTATTTATATATTTGAACTTGTCTTTGTATATATTTCTGTCAACAGAATAAAAGCCAAACTCTGTAAAATAATTTTAAAAAGATTTACTCTGAGCCAAATTTCAGAACCATGATCCGGAGCCATGCCCAAGAAGCTTTGAGCAAGTGGAATCGCTATGGTTGGGTTATAGTTTGGTTTTATACATTTCAGGGAGACAGGGGTTACTGGTAAAGTCATAAATCAATACATGGGATGCATACATTGGTTTGGCCTGAAAAGGTGGACCATCTCGAAGTGGAGATGGGGGTTGGGAGGGGCTTACAGGTTATAGGTGGGTTTAAAGATTTTTTGGCTTGTAATTGGTTAAAGACATGAAGCTTTGTCTAAAGGCTTGGAATGTTTTAACATAGGAGTTGTTTATCAGAGATAAGCCACTAGCACATATATTCATTGTATAAATTGAGGACCTGTAGGTTTGTCTGGCATATCCTTAGGCCTGTTAATGGGTTACAAAGGATGTCCCCAAGAAGGGAGGGGGCATGATAAGGCATGTCTGACCTCCCTTCTCCTGGCAGGCAATTTAGTTTTTAGATATTCCTTTGGCCACGAGGGGATCTATTTAGTCAGCCGGTGGGGGGGGGGGGCGCGTGAGCCTTAAAATTTTATTTTAGTTCACATTTGTTTTTTTGTTTTTGTTTTTTTTGAGACAGAGTCTCACTCTCCTACCCAGGCTAGAGTGCTGTGACATCAGCCTAGCTCACAGCAACCTCAAACTCCTGGGCTCAAGCGATCCTCCTGCCTCAGCCTCCCAGGTAGCTGGGACTACAAGCATGTGCCACTATGCCTGGCTAATTTTTTTTCTATATATTTTTAGTTGTCCAATTAATTTCTTTCTATTTTTGGTAGAGGCAGGGTCTCGCTCTTGATCAGGTTCCTCCCGCCTCAGCCTCCCAGAGTGCTAGGATTACAGGCGTGAGCCACCCCGCCCGGCCTTAGTTCAAATTTCTAAGTGACTGAATGTGTCTACAGATACATATATTTGATATAATATCCTTATGTGTTTTTCTGTACTAATGTGTCTACAGATTTAGAATTAGCATTTCAATTCTCAAACTGCATATCTGGGCACCTTTGGGTGGATACATAAATGTGCACGTGTAGCTTGTGCTGGAGGTGGCTCATATAGCTCTCAAAAACCCAATTTTGTGCATGACTCTCCATCTTCCATTTGGCGATATAATGTTGGCAGCTGGAAATCAGTAACTGCTACAATCAGGTTGTTGTTGTTGATTTCCAGAAAGCTGGCTGTTAAATATTTACCGACATACCACTGGGGGTAGGTTTTATGCATGTGAGAGTGTCTGTGGTCTATGTATATCAGTGTATAAGTATCTACTGTATATGAAAGTGTGTACCTGTGTAGTGAGTCCAGTTTATATAGACTATAAACTCAGGGATGCAAAAATGTCACTATTTTCCTAAAATTAGGTTTCTGTCTCAGTCCTCCACTCTCCCTAATAGTAGAAAGCTTAGTCTAATCACTTACGATGAACTCAGTTTTTTCACATTTCAACTCTGTTCTAATACTTGTGCTCTTCTTCTTGGCTCCCCAGGGTGACATGTGGGGGCCAGGGTTAAACAGCACTGCAGCAGCAGTGAGGAGGGGCATCCTCTGGCATCTGCCGACACGTGCCTCTTTCCCACTGGGACCTTTGGTCATTGGCATCCAATCTCCTGACATCTTCTGAGATTCTCCAGGTCCCACCAGTTGCCCAGTCTGCACTGACATTTTTGGAACCTGTTCCCTTGTCAGATGTCAAGGGTGTTTAAGTCTCCCTCCTCCTTCTGGGCTCTCCCTCCAGTCTGCTTGTTCCGGGAATCAGTAAAAAGAGAAGCAGCATTCTATCACCTAACTACACAACACCCTGTAAGATCAAACGTGTGCCCATTTTATAGAGGCAGAAATGCTCAGAGGTTAAGAGCCTCTCTTAATTCTAAAGCCTATACCTCTTCCACTCTACCAGACTACCATAACTCCCTGTGAATTATGGGCACTTAGCACATGCTTTTGGTCATGATGAGTTAGGACATTGGTGCTCAAACAATCACAGAATCCCCAATTCTATCACTGGACTCTGCACCAACCATTACCTCTCCTACGCTGCGGTATAGCAGGAAACTCCAAAACAAGTATTCATGGAGAGAGGGCTGTGAGGTTGAACCAATATAAATTCTCTGCAATGTAAAGCCAGTGGGATAAGTTTCACAGACCTCCGTTCCCCAGCCCGCCCTATTCCTTTATTAGGATTTCATTCTCTGGCTCCTAGCTGGAGCCCTGGATCCAGAGCTTTCTGAGCTACCAACATTATGTGTCCCAGGGTAGAGGGGCAGAGAACTCAGGGAAGTGGGGTAGATTCTTTGGTTCCCCCAGTGGTAACATCTCACACAACTATAGTACAATATCACATCCCAGCTATTGGCATAGATACAATCAATCTTTCCGATTCCTCCGGTTTTACCTGTACCCATTGTTATGAGTGTGTGTGTGTTCTACACAGTTTTTTCGCCTGTGTAGGTTCATGTATCCACCACCACATCAAGACACAGAACTTGAATCCATCCCCACCAGCATTCCTCCCATTGTCCTTTTATACACATACTTCCTTCCCTTCCCCGTCCCCTGCCAACCACTACTTTGTTCTCCATTTCCAAAATTTTGTCACTTTAAGAATGTTACATAAATGGAATCATTCAGTATGTAATCTTTTTTCACCCAACATAATTCTCTGGAGATTCATCCAAGTTGTTCATGTCTCAGCGGTCATTCCTTTTCATTGCTGAGTAGCATTCTATGGAATGGATGTAGTGTATGTCCTCTTAGTGAAATATTCACAGGTACAAAACTCTGTACACTGTGCATGAAGGTTATAAAGTCGCAGCTCCTTATCTGTGAACCTTGAGCTTCACAGAAGAACCCGGGAAATGAGGAGAAACTCTATGTTTTTGCATCAACCCTTGAGCCCTTGTGGATGTGAATCCCTCCTCAACCCAGAGGGACTATCTGCTGGGGAAGGGGCTGAAAAGAGCCCAGCCTCCTGGGACTATGGAGCCTGGGCCTTGGGATGGAGGGAGGAAGTGGGCCAGGCTGAGGCCAGGCTAGTGCCTGTCTAGCACTAGAGCCTTTCTTGATGTTCAGATCTCAGGTGGGGAATGGACAGCTGCTGGCAGGGGCTGGGCAGAGACACCCTTCTCAGACAAGGTCGCCACCTCGTCAAGCACTGGCACCAGCTGCTGTCCAGGGATAGGGGCAAGTGCTAGGGCAGTTGCAGAATCAGACAGGCTTCTGCCAAGAGGGCTTCTTGGAGGAGGTGGAAATGCAGGGCAGAGACACCTCTGGGGCTTTCTCCTCAGCTCCTGGAGTGGAGCCTGGCTGGGGTCCCCTAGCAGACACTGTCTGCCTTTGGGACTGAATCAGGGCTTCTGGGAGAGCTCATGCTGAGAGAAGGCACAGTCTTGGCCAGGGTTGAGGGGAGAATGAGGGAAGCAGAGTTTGGGAGACTTGCAGCTGTCTGCAGGGTGGCAGCTGTCCTGACTGGCTTTGCCGCTCCTTACCGGGTTCCCAAATGACTCACCTTCCAGCCTGTGCTCCCTCCTCCCAGAAGCCCGAGGGTTCTCAGCCGCCTCTGCAAGAGTTGCATGTGTTTGTGTGGGAGAGAGCCTGCTCCCAAGTCACCTGGTTCTCTCAGGACCCTTCCAAGGAGGAGCCTCTTGCTGACACTCTGGAGTAGGGGAATGAGGAAGGGCAGCTGGGAGCACCAGGAAGCTAGAGGAAAAAGGGGTTAGAGTGGACTGGAGCAGGTGGGAAGGTTTCATGGAGGCAGGGGTGCTACCTGGGTGTTGAAAGACTGGTAAGAACTGGATGGACAGAGAGAAGGGGCAGGAAGGGCACTCGGAGTGAAGTAAGGGTGGGGGTGGAGGAGGGGATTGTGCAGGAAGAAAGGAAATAGGATAGGCAGGGCTCTTTAGGGTTTCAGAGCCATGACTCAGAGCATTGTGTGCAGGTGGTGGCTAGGGCTGGGGCCAGGCAGCTTTCCTTCCCCCCCACCTGCCCAGAAGACCTAGACAGTGTGACCTGCAGGCAAGAGGCTGGCCAGAAGGAAGAGGAAGGGCTGGCCAGTAACTTAACTAGTGAAAACAGTCCCCATGCATGGTGCCCTATAGGTCTCAGAGTTCCCTGGGCTACTTGGAGGCAATCTGATTTGTTCCAATATCTGCTAAGGATAATGACACCAACAGTATGGTTTCTCAGGACTGGGGGCAGGGTCTGGGACATGGCACTTTCAGTTTTAAAAATGGGATGAGTTGGTCACCCTATGAAGAAATCCCTTCTGGTTGGGGGATCCCAGAGCAAGTCTGAGGGAGTGCCCCCAGTGATACGAGCTAGTGGTGATACGACTTGAGAGTTTTCAGTTTTATAAAGTTATCTTCTAATAATTTAGGAGGGCAGGATTTATATGTTACTGCAAATAATAAAGTGAGATATTGCTCCATAGATCAATTCAGCAGCGTTTCTCGAGCGGGGTTCTCTCAGGAGATGTTAATTGGTGCTTCCAGAACAAAGGGTTCTTGTGATCCTTGGGAACACTGAGTCTTTCACAATCTACCTGCCCTGCTCTTCCCTGGAGAGTCACAATGCCCATCAGTACACTGAGGCTCAGAGATGCCACAAAGGAGAAAAACCTGTTTAGTCCCATTTAATGGCTAAATAAGCAAGGTTATTTGCTCAGATGGAGTCTTCTCAGCAGTATTTTTCTTGTTGTTGTTGTTGAGACAGAGTCTCACTCTGTTGCCTGGGCTAGAGTGCTGTGGCGTCAGCCTAGCTCACAGCAACCTCAAACTCCTGGTCTCAAGCGATCCTTCTGCCTCAGCTTCCTGAGTAGCTGGGACTACGGGCATGAGCCACCATGCCCGGCTAATTTTTTCTGTATATTTTTAGTTGTCCAGCTAATTTCTTTCTATTTTTAGTAGAGATGGGGTCTGGCTCCTGCTCAGGTGGGTCTTGAACTTCTGACCTTGAGCGATCCTCCCACCTCGGCCTCCCAGAGTACTAGGATTACAGGTGTGAGCCATCACGCCCGGCCTCTGATGGGGCTTTTTTGCAGTCATGAATCCTCAGCAGGGGCACTGGAGGAAGAAAGGCAGGAGAGATGTGCCACAGCCCAAGTCTACCCTGAGCTCTGCAGTCCCCTGATTGGGGCAGATGGGACAAGGATATAGCCATAGGTTGCAGGAGCAGACAAGAGCAGCAGTAGGGGAGACTTCCTGGAGGAGGTAGGAGTTGAGGGTGGCTTGGAGAGTGAGAGGTATTCTAGTCCCAAACTGGGAGGAGATTTGGGCCCTGGAGAACCTGCAAAGGGGTACAAGTTGGGCCCTGGAGTGGAGTGGGCACCCCTCATAGGAAGCCAGGTCTGGAGCTTTCCTGTGGCCCAGGCTCTAGCTCCCTCTCTTCCCTCAAACTCCACTGGAAGGAAAGTCAGACACACCAGCACCCACCAAGGGGCCCAGCCTTCCCCAGAGGAGTGTGATGGCAGGTAAGCTGGAGAGGCTTCTTCTACCCCCACAGCAGTCCCCTGAAAATTCCCAGCAGCGGGGTCAAGGAGCAGGACAGCATCCAGCTTAGGGGCCTGACAGATGGGTACTAGGAGGGATCGCCGATGTAATCCAGTTAGCCAAGAGCTTCCTACCCCCACCCTTGGGACCCTGCCACTCCCCCACCCCCCAATTAAGGATGTGCACGCTAAGCCCTGAGAGAGAGCATGGAAGAGAAGAGAAGTGTCCTTGTACGGATGGCATTTCAGCACTATGATAGGTTATCATAGATTCCTAGGCTTAGGCCCTTCCTTACACCCTTGTTGTCACACTATGCCCCTGGCCAACCGCCCACCTGGAGGCCAATCCTGTTGCTGAGCGATCTCTGTCTTCTCCCAGGAATGAGTGGGGCGGGGCCACCATCAGCAAGCCTCGCTGGCCCAGTTGGTCCCATGTGGCCAGGCATGTGCGGTTCAGTGGCCTGCTGAGAACTAAGCAGAGGGGACAGCAGCGCCTTTCCTGAGACAAGTGGGAAGGAGGTATCAGCCATGGCTGACCGAGCGGTGACCCAAGGCCCAACACAGAGCCAATTAGCGGCCACCACAGTGGTGGTGGGCTCGCTGCAGCTTCCACAGGAGGTCCCATGTGCAACTGGCATGTCAGGCCGAGTTAGCACCAGGAGGGCTGAGTGGACTCTGACTGAAGGTTGCCTGGATGGGAGAACGTGGGTGATAACACTTTCCCCAGGCTCTGGGGAGCTGAGCCGAGTGCGACATGCCAGTATGCACGCCCCCGCCCACAGCCTGTGTGTGCTGTGTGCACGTTCGTGCACATGTTTGCCACACAGGACTGTGTGTCAGTGGCATGTGCTTTCCTGCTCAGGTTCATTGGGCATATAAAATTCATGCATACTTTGTGCACCCTGGGAACTCTGGGATTAAATTAGCCAAAGTCTTTGCCTTCATGGAGTTTTTATTCTAGTGGGGGAAACAGAAAATAAATAAACATCTACTATGTTGTTGTGTTGTGATAAGTGCTAAGAGGAGGCAAAACAGGGAATGGGGTGGGAGTTGCTATTTAGCAAGGAGGATCAGGGAGGGCTTCTCTGAGGAGGTGGTCTTGGCCTGAACGATGAGGAGGCAGCCTGTTGGATATCTGGAAGAGCAGCGCTGTAGACGGAGGGTGGAGAGCAGAGCCAGTGTGAGAGGAGCCGGAACACTATTCCGCTGCCTGTGTGTGTGGTGCGGACAGGAAGAAAAGGGAGACACCACAGCTAGGGTGGCATCTGAGAGCCCAGACAGGGGGACAGCCCTCAGTAAGAACCTACCTGCCCAGATCAGCTCTAAGTCTAATCCCACCACCGAGCACACAGGGGCCTCCCTTGCTTATACAGATAGCACCTGGGACTGTCCCCAGTGGGCACTCCCAGCTCTGCTGCTCCAACTGTGTCCACGTGGTGCCCAGCTGCTAGGGATGCCCAGGAAGAGCAACCAGGGCTCACACAGCCAGGTTTGACCCTGGACCAGAGCCTGAATCTGGTCTTGAAGCTGTATTTTAGCGGCCAGAGGCACAGCTGTCGTGGATGTCCTGACACATGGGACCCATTGGCAGATGGTGGGATGGGCCTATCCAGAGGCCTGAAGGGACACTGGAGACTCCTGGCCGTCCCTTTCAGCCCAGACTTTCCCCTGGGGGTCAGAGGCCTGACATGGCACTCAGTTTCAGGCAAGTGCAGCGACCAGAGCTGGGCCCTGGGAAAGCGGGGAGGCCTTTCCTGCCCTTGCTGCCCCCGCCACCCTCTCTCCATGGAAGGGGCAGACTCTAGATCCCAGCAAAGGTGTGCCAAGCCAGCTTCCAGCTTTGACTTCCATCTCCCAAACCCCACAGCCCTGGGACAGAGGAGCCTCTTAGGCCCAGGGGAGGGGAAGCTGAGCGGCCCCACTTTAGGTGACCTCAAGGAAAGGTTGGGTAGATGCAAAGAAATGGAGGTAGGATGGGTGCAAAATACTGTTGTCACCACAGCAAATCAGCCAAAGGCTGCCTTTGACTGGGGAAGATTGATTTGGGTGTCTCAGGAGGAGGTCAGGTGTGAAGCCCATGTTTGCGGGTCTGCCTGGAAATGTGTGTATTTGGGGCCTAGGTCCATGGGGTGCCTTCCTGCTTGCTTACATGTCTGTGAGTGAGTCCTCGTGTGCCTCTGTGCCCACAAGTCTCCCTGTGCACCCCCTGGGGCTCCTGCACTGCCAGCTGTGGAGGGGATTCTCTGTGTATATGCCTTTCTCGGTGTGAGTGTGAGGTGTCTGGAGCTTTGTCGCCTGTCAGCCTCTGCAGTCTGTAACACCCTGTTCCCCAGCCTCACCCTGAGGCTCTCGGGGGAGAAGCTGCCTGCTCGACTCTTGTCAAGGCTGCAGACGGGGATGGCAAGGAGGCTCAAGCCATTCTTGGGAGGTGCGACTCTGCTGCTGCTGGTTGGCAGAGGTTTGCACTTAGCTTTTTCTTCACTGTCATCACACATGCACCCCCCGTACAGCCAGCCAGGCCAGCGGCCCTAAAATTAGTCACACATTGATCCTGGCCTCTTACTGATCTCTGGCTGTGGTTTCACACTCATACCACTGCTGTTGCCCCCCAAAGGTGCACGGAGGGTGGCGGTGAGCAAAGGCAGGTGGGTTGGCTGGAACAGGCAGCTCATCTGTGTGGGGCTCAGAGAGTTCAGATTTGGGATAAAATTAAGAGGTATTCTACCCCCTGCCAACTGATCAGTTCCATCGGCCACAGCTGCATGTGTGTGTGATCCTTCTAAGGATGGGCCCCTTACTGACACACTGGAGTCGGGGAGTGAGAGAGGGGTGCTGGGAGCGTCCACCGGTGCGTGGACTTCTGAGCATCTCCCTCGTGCCTAGCTCGATGTTTGGCCAGGGCTGAGCAGACACTGGGGCTTCCTCTGTTGCCATAAGACAACACCCTGCCACTGGGCCCACAGGCCGCCGCCGCGATGGCTCAATGCCACACATTGCACACAGGTGATCGGCTTCTCTCAGGCCCCCTTTCCAGGTGTGTGAAAGAACCTGTCTGGCTAGCTTGGATCAAGCAAGGATCCACCCCTCCGAGAGATGTAGTGTGACTCTGCTGAAATAGGGCTGTAGGCAGGATGGCTCTTGCCCACCTGACACACCTCTATGTACCAGGCCCTGTGTGCTGGGCACGAGGGACAGAGATGAGCACACTCCCACAGCCTTCTCAGGAAATATTGGGGCTGGGTTTTGAAAACTAAATAGGAGGTTGCCAGGTGGAGAGGGGGGCAGGGTGTAATGGGTTGGCTGGGAGTCTGTGAGTGAGGCAGGCACCCCACAGAAAGGGAAGATACTTCCCTGCTCTCTCCTCACTGTATGCATGGAGAGGGAACATGCCAAGGCATGGACGGACCCCAAGGGGGACCATCCTAACGTGCCATTTGGACTGGATATGCATCATGCTTCCTCTTCCTCCTGCCACCACCCACTGCCCCTAAATCAGATTTTCTTCCTCCAGTGGTTGTGCTGAGGCTATTCTGGAGAGTTGTTCTGGTTTTTTGGTTTTTTGGTTGTTTTTTTAAAGCAGGGCACACTTCTTTCTGCTCTAAACAAAATGGAGATTCTGTTAGGAAGGAAAAGAGGAGATTGGGCAGCAAACCTTCAGTCTACACATGCTCGTTCCCCTTTCTGGTAAGTGCCTGACTCTGATCGGGCCCAGGGTACACCTGGCAGGTGCTACACAGGGATGTGATGGATACGCTGACCAAGACGGTTTGCAAAAGAGGGAGGAGGCTGGCCAAGGGATGTGGAAGTGTTTTGTATGAGGGACGTCTGTGAAAAGCTGAGATGTGGTCTGCAAGGAGAAGATTTGGGGGCTGCACTTGTGTGTGTGAGTGTGTGTGTATGAAACATTTGCAGAGGGCATATTCTCAGGCAGTGTATCTCAGTGGTTAAGTGTGTGGGTGCTAGTGTCAGGAAGGCAGGGAACTGGGTGACCGACTTGTCCCAGTTTGCTGGTGGCTTGGCTGGTTTTAGCACTGAAAGTCCAGTGTCCTGGGTATACCAGTATGGTTGGTCACCCTACCTGGGACTTGCTAGCTGTTACCTAACTTCTCTGTGCCTCAGGTTCCTCCTCTGTAAAATGGGTAGAAAAATAAAACCTACTTTATAGAATTGTTGTGAGTTTTAAACAAGAGAGTCTATATAAAGGACCTAACCCAGTGCCTGGCACAAAGGCAAGTTCAATAACTAATAGCTCTTTACCATAATATTAGATTAGATATATAGACTTTTTCTAGATAGTCCCAACAGGAAAAGCTGGACCAATCTGCTCAGTATAAGGAAAGAGTTCCTCATAAATCATGGGGTAGTGAGTTGCCAGGGTGTTCTTTTTTTTTTTTTTTTTTGAGACAGAGTCCCACTCTGTTGCCTGGCTAGAGTGCCGTGGTATCAGCCTAGCTCACAGCAACCTCAAACTCCTGGGCTCAAGCGATCCTCCTGCCTCAGCCTCCCAAGTAGCTGGGACTACAGGCATGAGCCACCATGCCCGGCTAATTTTTTCTATATATTTTAGTTGGACAATTAATTTCT
>CAUYRT010063749.1:0-17121 GCA_963574885.1 Lepilemur ruficaudatus | reverse complement strand
TATCCTGGATTAAGCTTGAACCCATTATTTGAAGTGAGGTGACACAAGACCAGAAGAATTGGCTCCACATGTATTCGCCATCAAATTAGTACTGACTGATTAACACCATGGTGCTCAAATGGTGGTGGTGTCCACCAGGGTGTTGGGGGTTGAGTGGGTAGACCCACAGTTGAGGAGAGCATTGTGATGGGGAGGGTCATGCTTGAAATGTAGTGGGGATGGGAATTAGGGGACTTAATAAGGGGAAGGAAATCTTCTAAAACTGATTTGTGTGAATAGCTGTACAACTTGGTAAATTTACTAAAAATCATTTAATTGTTCACTTAAAATGGAATAATGGCATGGAATGTAAATTATACTTCAATAAATCTGTCAATAAAAACTATGCTATAGTATCTACTATATAACTGAATAGTTTATTAATATACATGCAATAAATATATTTATTATTTAAAAAAAATAAAAAATAAAGTCAATAATTCAAGTCTCCATATACCATGTAAAGACACAAATAGATGAAATGTAAAATGTGTACAGAGTAAACATTCTTTAGAAGTGCAATAATATTGACCAAGATTCATTTTTCTAGGCTACAAAACAAATCTGAATACATTTTAAGTATCATGTTCAGAAAAAGTATATTATTTGGCCACAATGGATTTAGATTAGACATCAATAACAAAATATGTATAAAATATTATCGAGTACTTGTAAATGGAACAAAATATTTATAAATAATGCAGGGAACAATGAATAAATAAAATGAGTATTAAATATCATTTTAAATTTAATGTCAATGAAAGCATAACACATAAAATTTTGCACATGCAGATATCAGTACTTACAGGGAAATTAATGACACTGCCTCTGTTAGAAAATATAAAAGGTCTCAAATCAATGACCTCAGTTTCTACCTCAAGAAACTAGAAAAAAAGAGAAGATTAGTGCAAGAAGCATCACATAGGAAAAAAACAAGAAGCAGAAATCAACAAAATAGAAAAGAACCAAATTATAGAGAAAAAAACAGTGAAACAAAAACTTGATCTTCATTTAGAGGAGAAATAAAATTGGCATTCCTCTAGACAGACTGATCTAAAAAAAGTGAAGTCATAAATTACAAGAAATGGTAATGAGAAAAGTATCATTGCCATAGATTCTGCAGATATTTAATGTAAAATGAGGGAATAATAGGAACTTCATAGCAATACAATTGACAAGTTTGACAAAATGGAAAAGTGTCTTAAAAGAGAAAAGCTATCAACATTTGCTCAAGAAGGGATATATAACCTCAATATTTATTATATAAAAGAAATCAAATGTTTTATGAAAAATACTCTTACAGAAAAAACTCCAGGCCCATATAGCTTTACTGAGAAATTCCATTAAACATTTGAGAAAGTTAACAATACCAATTCTACATGATTCTTCCAGGAAATTAAGAAAGAAATACTTTTTAACTCATTCTATAAAGCCAGGATTAATACGAAATCACACCAAAGACATTACAAGTAAAGAAATTTATAGAACAATACAGCTCATGAATATAGATACAAATAAGCTTATCAAAATTATCGAAAATTATATTCAAAAATATGTAAAAGAGATAGTATAACTTAAAATTATGTTTATCTGAAGAATACAATGTTGGTGTAGTTAAATCAAATTACATTATTCATCATATTACAAAATTTAAAAAAGCCATGTTATCGCCTTAATAAACACTGAAAGAACAATTAAAAATGTTGAACACCTGTTCCTGATAAAAATTCTCAGCAAACTAAGAATGGAACCAACTATTCTCATCTGATGAAGGGCATGTACAAAAACTTACAGCATATATTTCATAATGAAAAGTTGAGAAAAGAAAGTTGAGAAATCAGAAAGAAGGCAAAGATATTTATGCTTACCACTTCTATGTAATATCTACTAAACATTCTAACCAGTTCAAATAAATAGGCAACTGGAAGGTTTTTTTTATGTTAAAAAAGACTGAAATAATATATAAAAGTGCTTAAACTTGCAGTTGAAAGGATTGTCTATATAAAAATATGGTGAAATCTACAAAAGAGCTACTAGAACTTCTTTAATTGTCACCAGATCAATATGCAAAAATCAATTTTATTTCTGTTCTAGTACACATCAATTTCTGTGCTATAGCAACTATGAAAATTTGAAATGAAAATAACTATAACATGTACAATTGCATCAAAAATTGAAATATCTATTTATAAGTTTGCCTAAAGATGTGTATGACCTGAACAAAAAAACTAGAACACATGTCTGAAAGAAATCAAAGAAGATTTAAATATAATAAATGGAGAGCTATAGCATGTTTATTTGTTGGAAAACCAATTGTGGTTAAAGTGTTAATTTTTTCCAAATTAATCTACATATTCAGTGTAATAGAAAAGCAAGAAATAAAGCCACACATATAGGGAAGCCTGGTTTTGAAGAAATGTCTAAAGGCAGTTCAGTTGTGTATTGACAATCTTAGTGAATGGTTCTGGTAAAAGTGGATATGTATGTGTAATAAAAACAAGCTTCAATTCATACCGTATACCTCAGTAAAATAATGTATCGTGTATTACATAGTCATCAATGTATAATGAGATACATTCCAAATATATTAAGAACAGGCAAAAAAATAATATGAAAGCAAATAACTCACCAAAAAAAAAATGCCCAACCATTCTGAACAGACACTTCACCAAGAAAGATATGCTCATGAAAAATAAGAACATATAAAGATGCTCAATATCATTAGTCATTGGGGAACTGTAAACTAAAACCACAATAAAACGACATTATGTATCCAATAGAGAGGCTTCCTCAAGAAGAAATAGATAAACCTGAATAATACTATGACAAATAAGAAAAATCCAAGTCCAGTGGTTTCATTGGTAAAATCTAACTACATGTAAGGGAGTAATAATGCCAATTCTATATAGTATATTGCAGAAATTAGAAGAGGGACCATTCCCAAATTCATTCTGAGGACAGTATTACCCTAATAGCAAATATAACGTGAAACTGCAAACCAATATCCCTCATAAACATAAACATTAAATATACTCAGTAAAATATTAACAAATGGATTCCAACAATAAATTAAAAAATGATAAATTAAAACAAGTGGGGTTAATCTTAGGAATGCAGGGTTAGTTCAACATTTGAAAATCAAGTAATTCTCCCCATTAACAGGCTAAAAAAAGAAATGTCACATTATTATCTCAATAGATGCAGAAAAAGCATTTCAGAATTCAACATCCATTCATGGGAAATATAAAACTGAGTAAAGTAGCAATAGACAGGTACTTCCTTAACCTTATAAAGGGCAATTGCATCCAACCTACAGTGATCATCATACTTAATGATGAGAAACTGAATACTTCTCTCTGAAGAGCAGAAACAAGAAAAGGGTGTTTTTTCTCACCACTGCTATTCAACATTCTTTTGAAATGACTAGTGAGTATAATATATCAAGTAAAATAAAGTCATACAGATTGACAAGGAAGAAGCAAAATGCTCTCTATTCATGGATGATGTAATTATCTATAAAAAAATCCAAAATATCTTAAGAAAAAGATAATAAATGAGTTTAGGAATATCACAGGCCTCTAGGTCAAAATACAAAAGTTATTAATATTTCTATACTTCTATATGCCAGCAACAATGTAATTGAAATATAAAATTTTAATACCAACTTAGATATTAACCCAAGAGAAATTAAAACATTTACTCATAAAAGAGTTCTATACAAATGTTCATGACAGCTTTATTGTTAATAGACAGAAGTTTCAAATAACTCAAATATCCATATTGTGAAAGGATGAATAAATTTTGGCATACCAATACCACAGAATACCATTCAGTAATAAAAATGAAATTACTATTGATACACACAAAAATATAGATAAACCTTGAAATAATTATACTGAGTTGAAGCCAAACAAAAAAATTGATACTGCATGATTCAATTCATTTAAATTACAAAAAAATAATCTATAGTGAAGGAAAGAAAATCAGTGGTTACCTGAAAGCAGAGGTGAGAGGTGGGTCAGGGTAGGATGGGGACAGAAAAAAGTGATCAAAAATGGAACTAGTTTACATTTAGGAAATAGTATGCATGTTTACTATCTTTATTGTGGTCATGGTTTCATGAGTGTATGCACACAAATTTTAACACTTTATAGATGTAAAGTTTATTGTATGAATTAAACTGCTATATACTTGTTGAAATATAAAAATAACAATAAATAAAATATGCAAATGTCAGGAGCTGGCGGGAAGTGTATTTGTATGTCGAGAATGAGCTGGTATAGAATCAAATACTGATGATGGGTTGCAGGCTTTAATTTAAGGAGAGAAATGGTAAAGAAGGCAAAATAAAATTGAATTCAGAGGATAACTAGGGTTATTATTAAAATAAAAAGAAATATTTCATTATGGAGGGAGTAATGACAGAGATAGGTGGATTATCAACAGACTGAAAATTTAGGGAGTGGCAAATGAGAGCATTACCCTCTGCTGGACAATCAAAGCTTGTGAAAAAGGAGACAGTTGAGAGGACATGAAAAATACAACATAGTTTGTTTAGAGAACAGGAAGGAAAATTACTACACACTAATTACTATGTTAATAGAAATTTATACATCATGCTGTGGGAGGAGAAAATTGAATGGTATGAAAGAGACTTCAGGATAAAAGAGACATATATCCTACAATGGGAAATGGGTCTCAAAGGTACTAGCATATAATAAAGACTATTCCTTTAAATATTATTTAAACTGCAGCAGTAGTTTGCCAAGATTAGAGTGTTGTTTTTCTTTTCCTTATATTATTGAGGAGAAGTAGAAGGACAGAAATGAATATGCTGATTCATGAAATGGAGCTCATTAGGCTTTGTTTTCATCATTATTTTTAATAAATGTGACATACTTGTTGTACTAGTGCCAATTCTGCTGTCAAAACGTAGATTGGAATAAGATGGACAAGTTTTGTAAGACTTTTCTGCGGATGGTTAAGGCTGCACATTTTAAGTCAGCCTTCTGTAACTGAAGTCAGTATTCACAACAAATGCCATATGTAGCATGGCAGTGAATTCATAATATTAATGATTATCCTAAGGCTATGACTACTACAGGAGGGAGAACATTATAATCTGCAAACCAGATTTTATTTATAGAGAATAATGGGAAAAATAAGAAAATAGAATAAAAAAGAACCCAAGCTTAGCAGAGTGCTAATTAGCAGGCAATATCCATTCTTCTTTCTTAGTATTAATAATAGAGTTTTAGATGGCCATGTGACCACCCAGCTAAATGCTATATCTATTGTTTTTTTCGTCTTGTTAGACATGAACATGTAATCAACTTGATCAATCATGTAATCAACTTGTAATCAATCTGATGTGCATGATAGAATGGGTTCTGATTCTCAGGCTATTCATAAAATAATTAAGTATGTTCTACTCTAGTCCTTTTCCTCTGACCACTGGCAGAACGATGCAGAAACTAGAATAGCACATTTGACTTAGAGAATGACAAGAATATCAGAGCAGCCCAAAGAATTCTAATATGCTTACCTTTCCACAGTTACCTACCTCTGCCTTATTAATCCATAGTATTTTGTGGTTGTCTTATTAGAGCAACTTATCAAAATCTTCCCATATAATTGCCTAATTTGTGATAGTTGTAATGGCTGCTATTTATTAAGATCTTAACAATAAGCCAGACATTTTCTAATACTAGAGTCATGCATGGTTTAACAATGAGGATACTTTCTGAGAAATGCATATTTAGGTGATTTCATCCTTGTGGAAACCTTATAGAGTGTATTGACACAAACCTTGAGGGTATAGCCTAGTATACACCTAGGCTATATGATATAACCTGTTGTTACTAGGCCCAAAACCTGTACAGCATGTGACTATTACTGAATACTATAGGTAATTGTAATATAATGGTAAGTATTTGTGTATCTAAACATAGAAAAGGTACAGTAAAAATATGGCATAATCGTATGGGACCACCACCACATATACAGTCCATCATTTATCAAGATGTCATTATGTGGCGCGTTTCTGTATTTATATTCTTAAAATAACCCTATAGGCTATAGAGAGAACAATGAGAGTAGAAGGTAAGTGGCAGATATACATTCAAATGTCTACTAGGTTGTAGATACAGAGTGGAATTTGAAATCAGATCTCAGGTGTCCTAAAGTCCTTGTTCTTTTGATTATGTCACAAAATCTTTTCAAGTGAAGAAAATTCAACCTCATAGAGGTAGTAGGCACTCAATCTGGAATGTGTAAAAATGAGGCTGAGGTCATGGCTTACTCATCTTTGCATGTCTGGAATTTCTGAGACATTCAAGAAATACTTGTTGGGGAGACCTTAAAATTGAAAAATAAAAAAACCCAAAATGCTTTAGGTTGCTTTAAGTCATTCAAGAAAAATAAATTGTCTCTCCGTCTCTCCGTCTGTATTAGCCAAGAAAAGTAGCTGAGTGACTTTGTAAGATGTTTTTAAACAACAACATTAAAAACAATCCAACAGACTTATCATATAAGAAATAAAATTTGTGGAATACAATCAAGATAATAAGCCTCTTTAGAATAGAAATAGCAGGCTCAAAATAGAAGTCTATTTCTTGTAGGGCTTGTTGTTTATTTAATAAAGAAAGTTTACTGATAATTTATAACAATTCACAACCACTGAATCAATTATCTAACACAATTATAAAGTGCCTCAGAGTCATTTACCCTTCAGGGAGCATCTGATGGCAGAGTGGATTGTTAAGTCAGTGAGAATCTCTTTGAACACAGCCAGCTGAGGTGGCCATGTATATAATACAAATATGCAGTAGTTCAGAAGCTAGGAAGCAGCCACAGCACATCCAGTCAGCTCTCTGAGAAGGAGCGGTGCTGTCAATCATGAGATCAGTGTGGCCCACCCAGAGTTATTTAGTAGATTGGGTATTGTGAGGCATCTAAGGGTCCATATCCCTAGGAGAAGGGGTAGATAAGAAAATTGAATTTGTCAAGTCACTGCTTGTGACCAAATAAAGACTTACTGATTGCTGCCAGAGCTCGGGAGAATATTCCAGCAGCTGGTTCTATCCACCAAAGCACACTTTGTGAAAGGACAGATCCAGTGTTGCAAAATGGGACAATTCCCACAATGCCTGGAAAACTAGATAAGCCTAACTTTTTTTTTTTTTATTCCTTATAACTAAAGAATACAAAGTAGAGCAATCATGTTGCTTTCTTTCCTAAATCTTTTTCATTTTATTTTGTTTTGTTTTTCTGGTAAGAGTATGTAGGATCAAGGGAGGCACTGATTGAACCAAATAATGACTTGGAGAGATAAAATTTCAAAATAAGTTATTGAAACCAGGCTTAATTATTTTCTTAAATTATTGCTTCAAGGAAAAAGAAAGCTATAATGTTCCACTATTGCATTTGCTGTGTAGTAATATAATTTACTTCTCAGCTAGTTGTCTTTCCCATAAGTTACATCTTCCATTTTGTTTCTTAAAATGGCTTTTCCCCTCGCGAACCTGGTGCTATGTCGTGCTGGAAATTGTATCCATCAAAAACACTTAATGAAGAAATGGCAATTACTAAAAAATAATGAAAGGCATGTGTGGACCCTTAAATGTCCAGCTGATATATTTAATCAAACACAGCTTCAAGCATTGTGTGGCATTAGGTATCATATTATTGTAGCATAACCCCAAATGTACCCCCTTCCAAGCACACATACATACATTCATACTTACCTCCTCTTACAACGGTGTCCTAGTCAGCTAAACTGAGAATTACAACTCAATGACAGGACCATAAGTTAAGGATAAGCACCTTCCCTTCGAGTAAGGTCGATATGCACCTCAAGAATTTTGCTCTTTGCTCACACATGTACTACCCTGGGTGTGATTTTTCTCCCAAGTATTTTAGAAGTATGTATAACTTTACATATGAGCATTTACATAAACTCGCAAGAGAGAAAAAGAAATCCCAGAATATCTTTAAATATGTGCATTTATATAAACTTATAAGAAAGAAAGAGATCCCAGAAGCTGAGGTTTACCTATATTACTAAAATATTTTATGAACATCAACAAAAATCAGTAACTATTTGTTTAGCAACCTTTTATATGATTAGTAAAGTAGACATTTATCACTTTTACTAGAACTTGGAGTTTTGCTTACAGACACCTCTTAATCAAATACTGTGTAGAACACAGCTTCCTGAATTCAGGAATTGTCTGTTTTGTGTGCTTTATACACAACAACCCAGAGTAGTGCCTGGCATGTATTAAGCACTCAGTAAGTACTTACAAATGACTCCCAACTCTATGAGTTCTATGTAGTACTTCAGTTCAATGTAACCATGTCTTTGTGTTCAAGAAATACTTCCCTGAATAAATAACATTAAAATTTAGATGTAGACATTATGGAGAAGCTAGTTAGGTGAAGAAAGCTGAGAAACTGTCCAAGTGCAGAACACCACGGGAAAGATCCTAAGATGTTAGCAGGATGTTCTGTTCAAATAAATGGAAAATTCTAACAGGGAGGGTAAAGAGAAGAATACCGTGAGAAGATAAGTGGAGAATACGTTAGGAAAAAAAATGGTCTTTTAGGGCATCATAGAGATTGAATATTTTATCCTAAAGACAATGGAAAGTCACTGTTGCATTTTAAACATGAAGTATATTCTGTTCATTAATTTATTTATTTTTAGTTGTGGCTATGGTTCAAATGTGTCCCCCAAAGTTCATGTGTTAGAAACTTAATCCCCAGTGCAACAGTGTTGAGAGGTGGGGCCTCATAAGAGGTGATTAGGTGTCCTTATGAATGTATTAATGCCATTATCTCTGAAGTTGGTTAGTTATCCCAAGAGTAGCTTTGTTATAAAAGAGGGTTCGACCCCCTCTTGCTTTCTCTCTTGAGCACTCTTTTGCTGTCTGCCATGCTATAACTCTGTACGAAGGCCCTCGCCAAAGGTGGGCTCCTTGACTTTGAAATTCCCAGCCTCCAGAACTGTAAGAAATAAATTTTTCTTTATTAATTACCCAGTGTATGCTGTTCCATTATAGCAAACCAAAACAATATAAGACAGTTCTCAAAACTGTTTTAATACTAAGAGAAATAATATTGACTCACAGATCTAATCTTCTATACCTAATTCTATCATTTTAGAAGAATCACTTAACTTTTTATTATCTCAATAATATCATTTACAAAACAATTTTTAAAAAAAAGTTTAAATAGGAAATCACCTATCTTCTTCTATCTAAAAGCCTATATATACCTCAGTAACAACTGTAGGTCCTTTCTTATAGACCCTTAATTTAATCTTTGGCCAGCATCAGATACCTTTCTTTGGTGAGCAAGATAAACAGAAAAGATGAAGAAACACTTACTTACTGATATTGGGTTTATGAGAATAAACTATGATTTTAGTTTCAGTTCTCTCAAAAGCAGGGCCTGAATCACAGAAAGGGGACATAGTTGGGCACAGAGTTGATTTGGTAGGGGAATCCCAAGAAGTAGAGAAAGAGAGCAGAAATGAAGCATGGAGAAAAGTCAAGGGGACTATTATTGAGCTTGTTATTGCCATGAATGGGTGAGACAAAATTTAATTTAGAATCTTCTGAGGATTTGTATTTGATGCACCTTAGAGTTGCTTTTCCAGATTACAGGAGTTTGGACCAAATATCCACCCACTTCTGATCTCATTAATTTAAGACTGGTTCTGAGGACATTAACTTCCCACACTTCCAGACTGCACCAACATATGACCTAAGGAGACTTTTCTTTGGAGACGTCTCTGGAGTAGAAAAGTCAAAATATATTTCAATTTATGCCTAAATGCTGTTGTTGTGAGGAATTAGAGGAAGCAGTAAAGGTGTAGCAAGGGATGCTAGGGAACTTGGGTTATCATTCTCTCAGAATGAGGAGTCATTAAAGAGGCCTATAGTGATAAATGACTGCCATATCTGTACTCTAAACTGAATAGTCAGTCTGGCTGCAATGTGAAAATGGATTTAAAAGTGGAGACGAGAGACTGGATACTATTCAAGAATACCTCTACTTCCTATTGAAAAGAGTCCACACTATTTAATGTAGCAAACAATGTTCTGTATATACTGGTCAGTTCAGGCAGAAATTAACTCTAAAATTGTTACAAATAACAGATTGATAAGATATTAGGATGAATGAAATGGTAGGGGTAAAATTATGAAATATTTTGGAAATGAAATTAATTATATCGAGTACTAAATATAGTATGAAAGGAGAATTATCTAGAATGATTCCCAAATCTCTAGAATAAATGGGTATAAGTTAGTAACATCACTTGGTGTTGGAGATACAAGGGTACAGAAAAGAAAACATTTGTTGTTGTTTTTGTTATAGTTATAATTTTGTGGGAATAGTATCAGTTTTGGATGTGCTGAGTTTAAAATACATGTGAGACATATATCGTTATGAATTGTTTCCAGTATTACGAGTCTAAGAATCTAGCTTGGACTAGCAGTAGAAATTTTGAAGTCATTCAAAAACCATGATATTTTCTACCAAAGCAACTGGTGCATGTTATTAATAGAAAAACGTTTGATTCCAAGTCTAGAGCATTAAATACATAGTATAAACCTGAACCATATTGTCTACTTAGAAAGCAAATAACTGTCAAATTTCACTTTGGTCATGTCAAAAGAATTCAGGATTCAACTAGAAGAGGTACTAAAGTTCAAAAATGTCATGTTTTTTAGGATTGATAAAGAATTAATTGTAGTGGATTAAGTATATCAAATATATTTACATTTCTGAAATCATAATGGGACAAAAATCTAATGTGTTATAACTGAAGACTGCATGAGAATAACTCACTGTTTTGGGGTGTCAGTAGTAATCAATGGGAAAGAATATTGCATTTAATGCTGCTTTTCCTGTACAAATTATACCATTGGGTAACAACTAATAAACAAAAAAATTCTTATTTTATAGCAATATCCAAGTAAACAAATAAAAAATGAATGATAAAATGAAAGATAATTATTTTGTAACTCTAATAAACTAGTTCAGCAAGGCAAAAGATGCATTTGAGGAACTGATATTTCGGCTTATCAAGGTAATAGGCATAAGTACCCTGTTCATAAACTTTAAAATGAGAGCTAATATATTTTTTTCTCTTACAAAATCCCTACCATCTTTGCTGGAACTCAGAGGAAATAGTCTTTCAGCAGGAGACTATAAAATGTCTTGCTTATTTTTGAAGTGTTAATTCCTATTGTAAAATAATTGAAAAAAAGAATTTAAAAAAAAGAAGAACCGAGTTAAATAAATACTGGTGAGTACTAGTATACAGATATATGTCAGAAATTGAAGAGCTGGGAGTCACACACACACACACACACACACACACGTCCAAAATCAAAATCATCTTTAACCTCTGAACTGGCTTCAAGTCCATCGTTATCCTATAACTGTCAAATAATATCCATTACAGTGAGAACTTGCTTCCTGAAGTTTCTGAAAATAATATAAGCCTCTAACTTTATTTTCACTATTAGTCTAAGAATAAGAGTTGCTTCAGTAAAACTTAAGACTAACTACTGATATGTGTCAGCCAACTGTTTTATAGCCAATTACCAACAGAACTAGGCAATAGAATGGCATATTTACAATAGCAGAGCATCCATGGATCACTCAGGAACTGGAACAGGTTACTGAGGAAATGGCCTTTCATACCATTACTCAATAACTGCTACATACTCATAATGCAAAAGAGTGATATGTAGCAAAAATCATGATTTTAGCTGCTTGACATTTTAAAGATACAATCAAGTTATTAATGTGACATTTCAAAAACAGAAATGGTTATCATAAAAAAACTAAATCATCAGATAGGGAAACGGGAAACTCAAAGAATGTTGGTTGGTACTTCCTAGAATACAGAGAAAATGACTGTATATACCACACGGATTTGCTTCAAATGTCATACCTATGATAAAGAACTGTATAGCATCTTTAGCAGGAGAAAAAAAAATAATCTACTATTTGGTAGCTCTATTTTCAGACTCCATTATTTTCTCTCTTCATTCTGCAGACAATCGTTGATTTCAATTACTGTTGTATAACTATGGATGAGTAAATAGAAGAATATTATATATTTGAATGGCAGTAATCACTCAGTAAGATTACTGGCTCAGATTTACTATCTTGTTAGTATCACCAGTGTTTGCCAACAATAGTTTGGAAATAAAAATTAGGTCAGATTTCCCATCAACTGTGTATTTTATGGATTAGGGTGTCTGAAACTTTCTATAATACCTGATAGAAATCATGGATTTACAATTTATTCTGTCAAAGAAGAATTATAGATGCTCATCTTCAGCTGGAAGAAATCCACAAGAGAACTATAAACTCTCAATTTAAAAGGATATATTTCTCTTCCCCTTGTATTTATAGGTGTTATGACATCATAATGCTGGGAACCATCATATTTATATGTTTTCTGTAAAGAGATCACTTACAGTAAGACTATTATACTGACTGAAATATGGTCACTAACATTGAGACAATCAGGAGGGAGATCCTCTCATATATGACTAATTTTTTATATGGTGGGGCTATTTCTTTGAGATATTAAACATTAGTGTGAATTAATTAATATAAGCATAGAGAGAAATAGGTCTATGCAATACCCTATAATTATAATAAAGAAGAAAATCAAGAGGAGTATTTTCCTAATGATGTCATCACGTATGCTTATCTGAGAAATTATCTGACTTCCCATCTATTCAGCTGACACTTATACACTTTTACTCATGACAGTATCTTACAGAGTTGCATGAACACATTGATACTTAGGATATCAAATGTGGGTGTACTCTATTCTCTTTGCTTGTAAATATCTATAATTTGAAAAATGTTTGTTTTTTTCAAGCATGTAATAAACAGTATGACACACACCACAATTTTGAATAATTCTGTGCATATTCAACATGGAATAGTAGTTTTGAATTGCAGAAGCCAATAGAAGAATAATCTGCTTGTGTAGGAAATCATATTTTAATGAAATTGTCATTAATATTTATGCTAAATGTCATCTAAGTCTAAAGAGACATGTTAACATCAGTGTCTGAATACCCTAGAATTGCTTAAAATTACATTTTCAAAAAATATTTTGTTTTCATTCAAAAGCTCTCTGATTTCTGCACAAATGTTTATTATTTCACTTCAAAATGCTGTCTCATATTTGTCCCAGATGTTCACAGAGCAAGCACAGAATGTGGTGGATAAATGAGAGAATATAGAAATAAGCATAAACTGACTGTTTCATTTACTAACAAGTTGCTCTGACAAGGTCTTATGATGACTAAAAAGCAAAATATTCTTTCTGCACGACTCTTGCAGTTCCCAGCATGGTATAGTTGCTACAGAATGTTTGACTTAAAATTTCCTCTTTGGAAAATTAGCCAGGCATGGTGGTGCATGCCTGTAGTCCCAGCTACTTGGGAGGCTGAGGCAGAAGGATTGCTTGAGCCCAGGAGTTTGAGGTTGCTGTGAGCTGGGCTGACGCCACAGCACTCTATCCCCAGTAACAGAGTGAGACTCTGTCTCCAAAAAAAGAAAAAAAAAATTCCTCTTCTGTGCAATAAGTACAGCCTTTATCTTTTTACTCTTAAGAGGTACTTTTGATATTTACTGTTTACTAATTTAAGAGATTATATTCCAGAAAAATATTATTAAGATTTAAAGTAGCAGTGTTTGGGGAGCTGGAAAAAAATCCTTAAAATATATAATCTTTCAAAAATGAGGGAGTAATATAAAAATGCTTTTGATGAATTGTGAACAACATATTACAGTAAACAGGTAAGGTATTTGGGTACAATTATCTACTATCTATCAGATATACCACATGATTTAATTGACATACTCTTAGATTAATAATCTCTTTTCCTATAGTAATAATTTGCATATTCTTCAAAGTAAACAACGACTTAGTTTAGCTTTTTTCCCCCTAATTCCCTTATCTTTCAATGTACTTTTCATCAGAGATGTTAATAATCTTTGGGTCCTTACAGTGACATTATGGAAATTTGCCCACAATGCTTAGGAGTGGTTGCTTTAGCAAACATGGAACATAAATACAAAATAATGTGTCCTCCTTACAGATTAGCAGAAAAGAATCAACCAGATTTTCTTCAAAGTAGTTGCTTTCAAAGTTCAAGCAGTTACCTTAATGGTAATGCCATTGCTCAAAATAATTTCAGAACTTCTTCTAGTCACTGTCTTCAAAACAAGGTGACTACACTCACAGGAAAGCAGTTATTGCTTCTGTATTTACAGTTCTCTTAGTCTCCCCTAATAGATCATCATGATTTTTAAGGAACTGAAACTTTGCACTGATTTGTAAAAAATCAGTCATAGGAAAGTTGTTCTTTCAATGATCACACTGCTGTGACAAAGCACATGCACCAGGGCCAGTACATAGAATCAACTTTCAACAACTCCTCATGTAGCTGATGTCTTAAATGCTTCCTCAGTAGCACTGGGAGGTATGGAGGGATACAAGTTTGATGCTAAGTACAGCTTATGTGTTCCACAGACTTCCCACAAAAAGCTTTGGACTATAAGTAAGGAGATATATATTCCAATTTCCATTCTAATCTAAAAACAGACGAAGAAACATACCTGATTCACTCAATTTCACCGGGATATTGAAAATAAATATGGAAACTCACGTTGCTGCCAGCCCTTAGTCACTACCATAGAATAGCCAGGTTAACTTTGCTGTGAAGTACTCCCATTTTCCATACCACACAGTTTTTGCTTTTAGTTTTCTTTGTTGTTTTTTGCCCACCATAAAGTAAAACAGTGTTGTCATGCTGTGCAGGCTTATATCTCAAAATTAATAAGGCATAACATGCCATTAACATTTTTGTCTGATTTTTAAATTAAATTACCTTTAATTTTTGAATAGTCTTTAAAAACGAGATTTCTGTTCTTTCGGTAACTAGATCAGGGAAATATTTTAGAATAGATTGACTTCTATGTAATGTGTCTTCAAAATGACAGTGATAACCGAAACAATTCCCTTGTGTTCTGACCTTCAGAGGGAGAATTATTTACATTTTAGGTAAGATGATAGGAGCTGAAGTTGTGGGAAGAATATAAACAATGATTTGTCCTGTTTCACAGAGCAGAGAGGGTAGCTCACTACACAGCTCTTTTATTTTTCTTCCTCTTTCTCCTCTTCTCTCCTTCTCTCTATCCCTACTCCTTTTTTTCCCAATTTCCTTAAGGATTTCAGAGGAAACAAACTTTTAACCTCCAATACCCACTCCTGGAAATTATATAAAAATAATTAAGAATAAGCTATAACCTTAATCAATAAATTTTTCTATGAGCTGAATATAGCTGTGGCTATAAAAGAAAATCTACCATGGGCTGGGGAAATAGAAAAGGATGTCTTGTCTACATTAAACGTAAATTCACATAGAGGAAGAATGTTTATCTCCCTCTTGTCAATGGATAATTAATATTATTGTTCTTGTTTTAGTATCCTAAAAGCAAAATTATTATTTTAATATATACAACTAGATCTTTCTCTCTGTGTGTATATATATAGAGATATAGATATAACTCTGGACTATAAATCTATATACATATATTCATATGCGTATATATTCATATCACTATATTTATGGATTTAAGGGAACTCTTTTTTATTTTAAATAGCATATAAAAAGGTGCTTTTGAATAGCATGGAACTTCAAATTGCTAATGTAAAGTAAGTACATTATAGGAGGATAAACCTCAGTTTTTATCTTAAATGTCTGAATGTGGTATTTAATTTTCTCTTTATTGGATTTGGTCCCTAATAGGATTATAATGCACTAAGAAAATCTTTCAGACACGTTTTATTTTTCCCAAATTTGATTTTCTATCTGAAAATCTCTTTCCTGGTTAAGAGACGCTAACTGATTCATCTTTTGCTTAACATTCTACAGATCAAAGCTAGCGGAAGATTTTATTCTACCAGTCTTAAAAAATATGGTAAATATTATTGGGCTTCCAAGCTAATTTGTCAGTAATCATTTCAGCACACTTTTCAGGAGACTTACATTTAACGATTGCAGACACTGATCTAGTCATCTGTATAACTTTGATAATCTGAAATATTTTTTTCGTTGATATACTGACATCACTCTCCAATATGCATAATACTAAATAGATGTTTGTAATTATTAATATATATTTACTTAATGGTGACAGTAAGAATATACCTATCTAATGCTTCAACTTGTTCACATGAAAGTTTTATTTTACCCAGATGGCACAAATGAAAATATTTATTTTTGTTTGTCATACAATTTAAGTGAACAATCGTGTATAGCATCATAATTTTAACGCACTAACAATTTTCAAGACCACATATTAATTGCTTTTGTTGCCATATGTCTGTTTTACATAGTATAGTCTTCTTTAAATGACTTGAAGTAGCTTAATAAAGTTACGATTCATTTCTTTTCTTTATGTATAGCTCTTTTGTCCTAATATCTCTGTTTATGTGACTCCTGACCATAGTTGAAGTGTTTACAAATAGAGCTTACCAACTACTTAGATAGGGGTAAAGATGTTGGTAATATTGAGAAGAAAGAGAAAACCTCAATAAGGAAGGAGGAGGAGAAACAGGAGGAGAAGGAGAAGGAGACAGAGAAGGAGTAAAACAAGAAGAGAAGAGGAGGAGGAGAAGGACAAGAAAGGGTGGGAGTGGAGATAGAGGAGGGAGAGGGGAAGATGGAGGGGAGGAGGAATGAAAAAGGAAGACAAGGAAAGAAGGGAGGGAGGGCAAAAGAAAGGATAAAGGTAAAGAAGGAAGGAAGGAACGAAGGAAGGAAAGAAGGAAGGTAGGTCAATATTTGCCCTTAGAGGGAAAGATCACTTCAGACTTTAGTTGCTAGACCACAAGTAAAATGCTCCTTTCTTCCATTATTTTACATAGTGATGTCATTATTACTCTGATGTAAAAGCTACCAATATTGTGAGTATACATGCCCCAAAGAACAAAAGACATTCTATAAAAAAGACCTCTGCACTAGAATG
>CAUYRT010063746.1:0-31837 GCA_963574885.1 Lepilemur ruficaudatus | reverse complement strand
CATAGTGTAGTTCTTTATTAGATGTGGACAGCTTACTGTCATGGTATTTTTGAACTCCACTTATCCCTACAGAATTTCTGTATTAGACTCTGTAAAGATTACTCCAGACTATACTTAGTGTCAGAGCTTCTGGAATGCATCCCTAAATGGAGGCCTGCTTCAGCATCAAATGGAGAACTTTGACATGCCAAATACCTGCCCTGTCATATGCACAGCCTATTTTGACAAGAACTGTAGGAGTAAATATACCCAAGCAAAGTGATAGAGACAAAAAGAGTGGGCTGCAGCCCTGGGCAAATGCATTAAATTTCATTTAAGAGTATGTTCTTTCAAAATATTTCTGACATTTTAGGTTAAATGGAACAACTAAGTATAAGTAATCAAATCGTCACTTTCTGTGCAACAACCATTGATCTATTGATTCAAGGAATTCCATTGCACTGATTCTCCTGATTAAAATGTGGGGTACATGCAGTGGTGGGCTGGAGTCAGCTTGTTAAAATTGCTCATGAAAGTGAATTATGTTACCTCTCTTCCCAATGGTAGCTTGAAATCAGCTATGAGGGGAGTGTTTAAACCATGGGGTTTGACAAACATAACAAATTAGAATTTTTTTTAAGAGTGCCAGTTGTTTAATATTTACCAGCATGCTGCTGGACTCAGCTGGCTAATTAGCTGCCACTGAAGAGGCAAGGTTGGTCTAAACCGGAAGGGAAGATAAAGGAATTTAAGAAAATTATATATGTCTTACATGTTGATATTATCATCTATGGTGATTTTCATGGTAACATGTATGCCGAAGACACACTGTGATTTCAGGTTGTAGAAATTCTTATGGGCTAACAAAATAACTAACTGAACGTTCTTGGTTCTACAAGGGCATTATTAAATTGGTCCCAGTTTGCCACCTGCAATTTTCAGTTAATGGGCTGCAGAACTATACTATAAGATTTGACTAGATATCAAAATGACATGAATGTTTTCCTTCAGTCTTCCATAGATCTTAGAGACTAGGTCATCTGTCCAACTCATACTGCAAAATTGGGAATTCCTTTTATTAAATACATATCCCATACTTTCCAACCTCTTATTGCACATCTCTGGTGACCCAGAGCACACAGCTGTTTTGGAGTAGCTCATTCTGTTTATGCAGCTTTGTTAGAAAGCTCTTCATTACACTGAGCAACCTGCTGCCATCTGATCATACCTTTTGACCCCAATTCTGCCGTATAGCCACACACAATAAATCTTTCCTATTTTCCCATTCTCAAGGTTTGGAAGCCGTGGTGATAGACATGCAAATATTTGAAGATAGTTTCTGGGTTCTATGTGTTTCTGTTCTGTAGGATTAAACATTCCTAGTTCTTTCCACTAATCTTCCTGGGGCTTGGTTTTCAGGTACTTTGTTGCCTTGGTTTCTCTCCTCTAGAACTAGTGCTAATTATGTCCACCTCATAATATGGTACTTGATGTGGACGTGGTACTCCAGGTGGAATCTATGAAGTATACGGGAATGTGTTACACTATCCTCTCCCAAGGTGTGGTTGCTCCTTCCATGGGTTTGCACTAAGGTTGCAGTGGTTTTTTTGAACTGTGATCAATTTGTTTGTTCATATTAAGTTGGTAGCAAGTAAAAAAACAAACAAGAAATAAAACAAACCAAAAACCAAGCAAACAAAAACAGCAAACAAAGAAAACTCAGGTCTTTTAAGCCAAGTCTGCATTATGATATAAACAAAATTTTGTAACATCTCTGCAAAAACTCCTTTTAGTGCTAGATGTGGCCTATAGACAGTGATCAATAAAAGTTCGTTTAATTTAATTTTAATAAGCTTGATCTTGTCACCTGCAGATATGATAAGCTTGCCTTTTGGGTCCTCATTCAAGTTATGGATTGAAAATTACATTTAACAAGACAGGGCCAAGTTCAGGATATGCTCTCAGAGTAGTGATCCTCCAGAGGAAAGGGGGAGGTTTCCCTTGCATCACCCACCGTGACCTCCATCGAGAAACACTGACTGGGTCGGCCATTCATGGGTGTAGAGATGCCACGTGCCTCGTTTCTGGCCTCACTGGTGGTGCAAACAAGGCTGAGCATCACTGGTCTTAGAGACATTTTTATCAACCAATTAAATAAAAATCGATGTATCCAACCATACTCTTATATGTCAAATAACATTTAATTTTTTCATGTGAAGAACATAAGAAATTTAGTCAGAGCCTAAGAATGAGAAATTCTCACAACTAGATTCATGTCTCAGAGACAAGAGTAAGAAATTCTCAGGACTAGAGCACTGGTTTTCCAACTATGGTCCATGGAGCCTGGGATTAGGGACAGGGCAGGAGACCCAGGAGGCAGAACTCTGTGCAACTCATCCCACTTTTATCTTTTATATGATGAGGCTCTGAACCGAGTATTATTTGAAAAATGGACATTTTCTTTGTTGTAAACCCAGGCAACAGGCTTAGTAATCACTGCTCTTCTTTTTCACATGTACTGAGACTGTTTAAACAATTCTTTCAAGAATATTGTTATCGAGAATTAGCTTTTTTTTAAACAATTTGTCTTCATAATCATCTTTTAATCCTTTCCGCATAACTCTTCACAGATGTTAGACTGAGCAACCATAACTTCCAAGCTTTTCACTGCTCTACAGTATAAATTATCTATGTTTGGGTATTCTTACAGAAAACAGCTGAGTCCTCTTTCACTGTCTCCCCACCTCCTTTTTGCTTTAAATGCTTCCTACATGTCTGTCCTCCCCTTTCTGTTTTGAAGGTTTTTCTTTTCGAAAGGGACTATGGAATCAGAATGGGAAGTAAATAATTCTGTTTTGTGTCTTTGTAACCAGCCTTCCTTTTTATCTGTCGATCCTCTCTTCCTCCCAGCCACTTCTATAATTTGCACATATATTTTGTTGCACTTACTACACTGTATCAGGAATACTATTTCCTTTCCTGCCCCATAGCACTGAGATCAGCTCTTGGAGTGTGGCTGCAGCCTGATTCTTTTTTTTTCCTTCCATACAATTTTTCTACCATACTCATAAAAATTTTTACTCCAAACTGGTCTTGCAAGCATGGCTCAAGCATTGGAATCAAATAAACTTGAGTTTGGTTCTCAGTACCATCACTCATTAGCCACTTAGCTAGACTTGGCAAAGTCCCTTCTCTAAGCTTCATTTTTTTTCAACTATAAAGTAATACTTCATAAGATTGTTGTGTAAATTAGGTAGGACAATTTATAGAAAGTATGGAGCTCAGTGCCTGGTATTCCATATACGGCAGTTTGGGTCATTTTCAACAAGATCACCTTCACTATAATAGGCAGTTATCAGTGTTCGTGAGATTGAATTAGTTTTTCACATTATTATTTCTGCTGATTTTATGTATGTTAATAATTTTGTAATGACTAGGAAATTTTATTATTAAGCATACCTTTTAACTGCTAAGAGGAAGTCTTTAGTTTTTGTTTTATTTTGTTTTGTGTTAGCACTTTAGTCAATCTACATTTTTAGCATTGTTTCCCTCTTTATAATCATTTTGCATTGAATTCATGTTTTTCAAGCACTTAATGACACACAAAAAATTCATCTCATGGAAATTTATAGTGGAATTAATCAACAGCATGATATGGCAAAAAAGCAATCTGAGAGTCACTCCACTGATTCTGACAATAATGTGTGCTACCCCACAGGTATCTTTAGATGGGCAGAATGTTGTAGTCTGTAGGGCTTTGGAAATCTTTCACTCATACTCATCAGTGGGCATAATTTTGTAAATGAAGATATTTGGATTTCATCTGCCTAAAAATGTTGTTGTGCTTTTATTTGTAGAGTGAATCTGGACAAGTTTACACAGTGGCTCAAGAACTAAGTCCCATGTTAAGCGTCATTACTGAAACAAAGCTAGCATATATACAGTAATGTACACATATAGGTACACATACAGAGCCTTGACCTTGAGATCCTGACAGTACAACATAGATAAGTGCATACAAATAGAGGATAAATATAAGGTAAATACTATTAAATCAAGTCGCCAGTTAAGTCATTGCTCATCACCTGTAAGGTGGCTAAGGCAGGTGGTCTCTCCGAAGGACTGACGTTTATTTGCTTTTAGCTCTTTGTTTGTGGACCGAGACAGAAAGTGATCCCCTACAAGGTCAACCGTCTGGATTACTTGTAGGTCAGTGAATGTATCATGCTCTGTCGCATCTCAGGCCTTTGAAACTTGTTGCTCAGCATGGAACGCCTTCTGCCTGCACTGTTCATTTAACTGCTACTCCATCTGGAAGTCTTCCCTCCTCACCCAACCAGCCCCACCTGCAGGTGCCCCTCCCACACACTCTCAAACACCCTGCGTTCACCCTAAGCTAGGAAACCCTTACGAACTGGGCTCAAATCACTGGACTCCTTGTCTCTTTACTCCAGTCCATTGAGAGTAAGAACTGCGACTTGTGCACAAATGTACCTAATGCCTAATATAAAATAAGCATAAAAGACTATCCAATAAATACTAAACATATAGAAACAGTACATATGTGCAATTATCATGACTTTTAAGAGCACAGGCTATAGGGTCAAATGTCTCAGGTTGTAACTTGGTGCACACCCTCAAGTGTGCAATCGTGGGCAAGTTATTTAGCCCAGGTGCATCAGTTTCCTCATCAGTTAAATGGATACAGTGATGGTGTCTACCTCATGGGAATTTTGTGATGCTAAATGAGCTAATGCAAGTAAAGTGCTTAGAACAGTGCCTGGTACACAGATTCAAAAACTGTTATTAATATTGTTATTATCAGGACATAATCTGTTTCTACCATCTCTCTTTCATCCCCACTTACAATTTCTCTTTCTTTCACACACAAACATACCCAGAAACAAAAGGAATTTTGAGGGCCAGGATTATTTGATAGTCTCCTTAAACCACATATTTTGCAAACTTTCTTTGAGCTCTCAGGGAGGCAACATCATTTTGGGAGCAATAACAATACATAAGAAGTGGACCAAGTCCTAGATTGAAAGTGTCTACCTCAAAAGAGAGCCTTTATATGAAAGTGCTGGCTACTATGTACGTTATTTTATAAATGTAACATCTTTTAAAACACAGCATGGTTCAATTCCATGTTAGAGTCCCAGCGTTGTATTGAGTACCACGGAAAACTTGTCATCTGTCTGTGAGATAACGGGAAAAGCATACAGAAATAGCAGTCAAGGAATTTGGTTCTATAGGTATGTCTTGGAGAGGTCACAATTAACTCCAGCCTCGTTAATGTATAAAAAAAGGAGGCTGCATCTGGTGAACTATAGTCTGAAGATTGAACAATTCTATTTTGAGATAAGAAAACAACATTTAAAGGTACCACTCATTTCAAGAGAAAAAAAATGGACAAAATAAATATTCTTGTGAATGAAGATGGGTCAAGGGGAAGAAGGAGTCAGCAAGAGCAGATGAGACAATCCAGGCAGGCTCCCTGGATTTCTTTGCACTAGATCTTGAGAGCATAATGATATGAGTTAGTGGGAAAAATCAGGGAGCTCATTGACTTTTTCTCCTATTGTTCTAATATGGGAAAAGGCATTTGGAAATTATCTATGTAGTACTCTGATTCTAAAGAGCATTTAAACTCATTTCTTTTAGCCTGGGTTTTAAAGAAGCATATGGACATATACTAGAGGCCAAGACTGGAAAAGATGGCAGAGAAGATGGCAGAGAATAAGTTTGTCTACAAAACACACCAGAAATGTGAGAAGGGAAGATACGCCAATTAACCAGGCTGAACTAGAATATTCCCAGTCTTCATTAGAAATGATAGAGACGATACTGGAGAAGTAAAGAGAGAACTTTGCCAAATCACTTCAATGTTAATGTGAGATTTTGAAAATCTAGATTAGAAACTTAGAACCCAAATACATTCTTGAGCAAGAGTGAAGCAGTATGTGGTTCTTCGTAAAAAACCTTTTAGATTCTTAGTTGAATTTCCATTTAAAAATAAAATCGTTTATTATCATTTTAGTGTAAGGGAGTAAAAGATGCAGATTTTATTTCTAAGGGCACTTATATTTGGAGTAAACTGAATCTGTATTTCATTTGAGATACAGTTGTTTGTTTTTAAATTCTTAGGTGCCAATTGATTGTTCTTATTGCCCTAAAAATTTTGATATGTTTTTAAATGTTTGCTAAAATCTTACTTACTTCATGTTGACTTTTAGATTTCATGTATTGTCTGATAACAACCATTATTTTTTTAAAAAATAGCCCTGTTGATTCAAAATTGAGATTTTGTTTTTGTTGTGATTTTACCAATTGTACAATGAAGCATAAATATTATAGAATATAGATACTAAGTAGGAAGTATTAAAATGAAGCATACTAACCAAGTTCTGAGAGTACAGCATGCGCTCTCAGGCGCTGTGGAGTCAGAAGCCTGCTGAGGTTCACAGAGGCAAGCCAAGAATTAATGAAAACAAATCTAAACGCCACAGAGTGACAACGTAGAAAAGTGAACACTTCCTATTTGTTAATGCCGCTTTACCTATCACAGAGGATTAAGAACACATTACGCAATTATACACTTGAATTCCTTAAAAAAAATCAGAACTTTACAGATAGAAACATGCAACTTGTTACTAAACAAGAATTAACAAAAATGATGACTACAACAAAAGCAATATCCCACTAGTGGACATCATAGTTTAATAAATATACAAAGAAATGCCAAAGAAGGAAATAAATTCCAGACTGCACCAAGAAACAAAACCCAATAAAGGGGAATGTCCATCTTTGTAAAATCATAGATTTAAGCTCTGAAATATTCAAAATTGCAATTAGGTTATTTTTTAAAACTGCATTTCAGGGACCCTTTGTAATATAGTATACACTTGTTACTGTGTTGTTTCCTCTATGAAAGATTCTCTGCCTGAGGGCAAAGTCCAATCTTCTATTTATTCTTTAATACATTCAGTATTGTGCAATTTGAGAGTTTTTTCCATGAATAAATGTGCTTATCTAAATGTTGGACTTTTTCCTATGAAGATGAGACAATGATGTCGGGTGTCACCAGAGTATTTAAACTGTAATAGATAAAAAGTTAAGATCACCGAGCATCATAATAATTACAGTTAATTAAGGTTAGGAAGTAATAAGTTTAAAAATTAAAGAATTAAAATAGCTTCTGTATTTGGAACCTCCATGATTTTTCTTATGGAGTTTCTACATTTATTCCTCTGCTGTCCTTCAAAATAGATTTCTTGCTCATTGTCAGAGAAAACTTCTTTATCTAAATGCTTTTGGTGCGAAGGAAACATAACATGTGGTGGTTTAATAGGAAGAAATGAAATACTGATTCAGGGCCTATTGATGGATGTGATTAATTTAGAAAGGAAATATAAATAGAAGCAGAATAGTCAGGGCTATGCGAGACATGGTTGTCTATGTGAGCTATTATGCAGAAGGTATCGCTTTGGGCGAAGGTTGTCATGAACTCCTTTGAGGGCCAAGTTTATTGTTTCAGTTCTCGGTTACTGGGAGCTTGCTGGCCCTGCTCTCTGCTTCTTGTCTTAGAGAGCATGCTGACCTGACTGATTACTTCATATCAAGACCTCATTCTTGGAATGTTCTGTAGGATAATCGTGTTCATAATCCCAACAGCACAGTGCAGCGCAAGTTTATTTCCTGGTGCATGATTTTCCTGGAGTCCAAAAGACAGGGTTGTTATTTCAAGGACAACATGTTTGCTGAGTTAGATGGTGATGGCTTCCACTAAGAGCTATCACCTCTGAACAAGGACACATTTATTCCAACATCAGAGCTGCCCGTTATGAACTTGGTCTAAAGATAGCTTTCACTGACGGGCATCTGTAACCTTTGGTCTTTTAGACGTGGCACTGGCTAAAAGCTCTAACTGTAGCTCCTAACATTCTGAGGTTAAGAGTTCCAATTAACAGTCTTCTGTTACCACGTTTAAAAGCCTGTCATTTTTTATGCCTTTGTTTGCTTTTCTGTGATTTCTCCTGCAGAGAAAGATAAAAAGAACTGTTGTAACTCACACTTATTGGTTATGGCGACACGGTGATATATAACAATTCATTCCCACCAAGTGTTAGAGATTTTGAGCCCTGCCCATGCTAAGTCCCTTATTTGCTGCTTTGTGTTTGTAGATGACTAAGAACGGCACAGTGGAATCAGAGGAAGCCAGCACTCTTACAGTGGATGATATTTCTGATGATGACATTGACTTAGACAACACAGAGGTAGACGAGTACTTCTTCCTACAACCCTTGCCAACAAAAAAACGAAGAGCCCTGCTGCGCGCCTCTGGAGTGAAAAAGATCGATGTGGAAGAAAAGCATGAGCTGCGAGCCATCCGCCTCTCGCGAGAGGACTGCGGCTGTGACTGCCGAGTGTTTTGTGATCCAGACACGTGTACCTGCAGCCTGGCAGGCATTAAGTGCCAGGTAAGGATTTGGGTTTCAGGGCATCCGAAGGCAGACGTTATTTGCCACCCATTAAAGAAGTAGTCGTGTTACCTGTAATGAAGCTTCCCACATGTAAAAGAGAACTCTGTGGCAAGGCAAGATGCATAATTCAAGAAAAGAGAAATACTAATTCAAGGACGTTCATGGGAATGCAAAAAAAAAAAAAAATGCTTATACATATAAGATATAATATGAAAGGCAACCCAAGTTACAGCTGAGTTAATTAAAATTATTTTTTCTTGGATTCATTTATTAATCAGCTTATTTTGACTATTTACAAATATTCAGGGAGATCACGATGTCCCTAATGTTTGAGCTTGTACTTTCTGATCTATTCATGGGGTATAAAATGATAATTGATTAGAGGTGGTTGGACTATGGAAAAGTTACTAGACTGGGACTTCAGAAAACTAAGTCTGCTCCTGTCTTTGCTATTTTTCAACAATGTGAAATTGGCAAGTCCGGTAAACTCTCTGGGCTCACTTTCTTCATCTCTAAAATGTAGGGGCTGGACTAGGTCAGGGGTTGACAAATCGTAAGTTCACAGGCCAAATCTGACCCGCCACATGTTTTTGTCAATAAAGTTTTATTGGATCACTGCCATGTTTTTTTCTTTATATACCGTCTATGACTGCTTTCATGCTCCTACAGCAGAGTTCAGTACTGTGGTTGCTGCAGAGCCTGTGTGGCACACAGAGCCTCAAATATTTACTCTCTTGCCCTTTGCAAAAAAAAAAAAAAGTTCCCTGACCCCTGATGATTGATAACCAGATAATTCTCTGGTCCACATTCATCCATAATATCATTGGTGCCCTGTCATTAGTTGGGGGTCACTATTTTGTGCAGAAACTTGGCTTTTTCAATCAGGAGGGCCACTTAGACAGACAAAAGAAGACAGTTCCTATTAGCTGAACAATTGCTTAAGATGGATTCAAAGAAAAGAGATTCATGAGTAAAACAACAGCTGCCTATTCTAGCTCTGAATCTGCTGTTGCTTGGGACCAGGATAACTGCATTGAGTCTGTCTTCTCTGCAGTAGAATAGGAAACTCCTTGTGTTTGAGAAGGTGGCAAGCAGAGCGAGTTTTGTCTGTGGCATGTACTCTGGTCTGCATACAGGTTAATTTGCAGACCTGAGTCAACTGGCAAATATCTTAGGAGTACCCTTGGATTGCCTAGAACTCCACCTCCCACCCAAATGAAGAGGTCAGTCCAACCATACTTGTTGAACCCAATCACTGTATCTCCAAGTATCAATCACTCATTCCTTCCTTTGAGAAGCTTGTGTCTAACAGAGTAGGAAGAGAAGGGAAAGAGCTAAGGCCTAAATGTCGGTTCACCAGTTGGTCATGCATGTGCATTCCCATCACAGCAGTACATACATGTGCACCCATGTACCAAGGACCCAGAAGAAGGAGAAGGTTAACAAATGAGAGCAAATAAAGAGGGTACATGATACTAAGTGGTGTCAATCTGGACACCTCAGGCAGGGAAGTTCATTTTATAATAAAGAGAAAAGGACATAGCTAGCATGAAGAAAGTAATTTAAGTTAGATTAAAAATAGCATGTGGGAAGGAGTACAGTAAGTTTACTTGTTTAAAAGTGGGCATGTGGAGCCAGATCCGGTGGCTAGCACCTGTGGTCCCAGCAACTCGGCAGGCTTAGGTGAGAGGATCACTTGAGGCCAGGAGTTGGAAACGAGCCTGGGCAACACAGCGAACCCTCATCTTTGTAAAAATTAGCCAGGTGTGGTGGTGTGCACCTGTAGTCCCAGCTACTCAGGAGGCTGAGGTGGGAGGTTCCTTGAGCTTAGGAGTTGGAGGCTGCAGTGAGCTATGGTCGTGCCACTGCACTCCACCCAGGGCGAGAGAGCAAGACTCCATCTCAAAAAAAAAAAATACTGACAAAGTGGGCATGTGAGCTGGGATGCAGCAGAAGGAAAAGGAGCTTGGGGAAAGGATAGAAGTATTGAAGAAATGGAAGCAAAATTAATGGGATGGGAAGAAAGGAAAAGGGGTAAGTGGAGAACAAAGTAAAAAAAACCATTACTGTAGGGGGTCAATGAGCTAAAAATACACACTTATACTGGTAGCCCATTTTTATTTTGAAGATAGTTTTAAAGCTAGTGAAGACTTATGTTTTAATCCTTAACTTCCTCTTTCCTTTTGTTATTTGCAGTTTGACTGTCATTTGCTCTGGCGTAAGTGGAATTGAGTAGATTACTTAATTCAAAGGGTTACTGAAAGGTACTGGATTTTTATTTGGTTTATAATAGTTCCATGGCGCTAATCTGTGTTCTTCTTTCCAAGGTGGACCGTATGTCTTTCCCGTGTGGCTGCACTAAAGAAGGATGTAGTAACACAGCAGGTAGAATTGAATTTAATCCTATCCGTGTTCGGACTCACTTTTTGCACACAATAATGAAACTTGAACTGGAGAAAAACCGAGAGCAGCAAATCCCCACGCTGAACGGCTGCCACGGGGAGATAAGTGCTCACAGTAGTTCCATGGGCCCTGTCGCTCACTCCGTAGAATATTCTATCACAGACAATTTTGAGATTGAAACTGAACCCCAGGCCGCGGTGCTGCACCTGCAGTCTGCTGAGGAATTAGATTGCCAAGGAGAAGAGGAGGAAGAGGAGGAGGATGGGAGCAGCTTTTGCAGTGGAGTCACCGATTCTAGCACGCAAAGCTTGGCACCTAGTGAGTCAGATGAGGAGGAGGAGGAGGAAGAAGAGGAAGAGGAGGAGGAGGAGGATGACGATGACAAAGGAGACAGCTTTGTGGAAGGTCTGGGCACCCATGCTGAAGTTGTCCCTCTTCCTTCGGTCCTTTGTTATTCTGATGGCACTGCTGTTCACGAAAGCCACACAAAAAATGCTTCTTTTTATGCCAACTCTTCAACTCTGTATTACCAAATAGATAGCCACATTCCAGGAACTCCCAACCAGATCTCTGAGAACTATTCTGAAAGAGATACTGTCAAAAACGGTACCCTCTCGCTGGTGCCTTACACCATGACCCCAGAGCAATTCGTTGACTACGCCCGACAAGCAGAAGAGGCCTATGGTGCCTCCCACTACCCAGCTGCCAACCCCTCTGTAATCGTCTGCTGCTCCTCTTCCGAAAATGACGGCGGTGTGCCCTGCAATAGCTTATATCCTGAACACAGGTCCAATCATCCTCAAGTGGAATTTCACTCATACTTGAAAGGCCCCTCCCAGGAAGGGTTTGTCTCTACGTTGAATGGTGACCGTCACATTTCAGAGCATCCTGCTGAAAGTTCTTTGAGCCTTGCAGAAAAGAGCAGATTGCACGAAGAGTGCATCAAACCACCCGTGGTGGAGACAGTCCCTGTTTAGTCACTTAAATTATTCTAGGACCAACTCTTCTCCTATTTAAGGCACTGTATTTAATTGGATTTCCTGGGCTCATCGTTGTTTAAACTGAAGACTAAGAAAACTTGGACTGTGGTTAATCTTCCAGACTGTATTTTGTTTTCTCCTTTCTAGCCACAGGACTGTGGCATTGCACAAATACAGTCTCTATAGGGATTTTAAAAGATTTCAGACTGTTTTGATAGAAAATGCTAAATTTTTAAAATGCATATCTCACAGTTGCCTACCTGTCAAACTGTGTGAAACCTGCCAAGCTGTGTAGATCAGAGCTCCAAGTTTTGGATTATCGGGCCTGTGCAAGATTGTTAACTAAGACTGGGAAATAATATGATTTAGAGTCCTAATTTTCGATATATCTGAAGATGATGGTGACTTTTTAATGTAAAAGTAATTACTGTAAGAAACAGATTTAATTGTTCCATGTGTATTTTATTTATGGTAGTTTAGAAGTCATGTTTTGATGAAAATGAACAGCAGCATGTTCATTCAAACTGAAAATGCGTAGCTAGTACCACAGAGCATGCCCACATGGATTGCATCTGGAATCCATTCACATTTTTATGATCATGACTCTTCAAATTTGCAAATACTTTCTTAAGGGTGAAATAGGCCTATTTTTTGCTATTTTGGACAAATAAATGAGTCTGTATGTGCAGGTCCTTACACAGTTTTCTCTAAAGTTAAGAGTTAGGACAATCCTCCAGGGAGGGTCTAGTTCACTGCCCTCCCTCCATTGACTCCAGAGATGGAGGTAGAAGGAATTGCCTTTCTTTTTAAACAGCATCATCTTGGTTCTTAGCTTGGGCAGCACCTTTAAACTCTACCCCCTACATCAAAATGCACTTTAGTGCCCCTTCACGGTACCTCGTGTGGGGTGGGGACTGAGAACTCTTTGAGATGAAAAAAATTAAAAGAAAAAAAAATTTTTTTAAATAAAATATCTTTAACTATTATAAGGTTCATATAACTAATATAGAAGAATCATCCAATGATACTTATGAAGGAAAATGACCTATTTTCCTTCACCACTCTGAGGACCTAACTCAGTAAGCACAGAGGAGGCTGAGGAAACACGGAAGAGACACCACCTCAGCAACCAGCCTTCTCTACAGCGTGATCAACCCATCTCTGCAAAATAAGTGTATAATGAGATTTCCACTTAGTGACTAGCCAATTGAAGGGGGGCCTCTACCCAAATACTCAACTAGGCCTTACTTTTCTGAAGCATTTTGATTTGTCTTGCCTGGGACAACTAGCAGAACACTCCAGAATGCATTGCATACTTTCTAATTACCTCATGTTCTCTTATTAAAGGGAACAGATAGAAATGAAACATGCACTCCCCACCTTTAGATTACCTGCACTTGGTTCGTCGGAGGACTTCTAGGATCCCATTTTCCTGTAAATTAATTTAGGTAACTAAATAGTGTATTCTGCCTTTTTTCCCCAATGCAATATAACTATGCTAACTCTGTTTCACATTTTTGACCTTCTATTGTTATATCATTTCACGTGTTTTATAACTATTTGAAATGTGGACATGCCTTGCTATTCAGTGACTGCATCGCTACTTATTTTTTTATGTCTTTTAGACTTGGGTATTTAGAATTATGAATATAAATATACTGTAGATCTCAATTCCTTAAAAAAAAACCTCTTTTATTTAATTGAACTTAAAAATGCTTGATCTAGGGAAAGTCCTCCAATGGAAAAGTTTCTACTAAAGCTTGACTTGGGGAAAATGTGTTTACTTGGCAGCTCTTTCACTGTGCAGTTGATTCCTGCTTCTTCTCTACCCCAGCACTGGGCCAAATGTGTAACTATTAAGATTAACATTAAAAGAGCTTTTGGTTTGTCTCTGTGTAGGTAGCAGTAATGAGGGCAGGGATGTTCCCTTCAAATGATTAGCCCTTTGGGTTGACCAGATTAGGGTTTGGCTCAAATCCCAATAATGTATCCTATGTTATCTGCAAAGTTACAGTTTTTAGTGCTTAATCTCCAATTTTTTTTTCACCTACTAATACAATCTAAAGAGCAGAGGCCCAAAGAGAAAATGTCAAGAGGCTATTGTTCCTGCATTCAAGCACATGAAAGAATCATGTGTGCTCTGTTTGCTGGACCGTGACAAGCTCTTGAAGGACCCATGAGTGAAGCTCTCTAAGGTTATTCTTGGAACACAGAGTGAGAGAGTGAGGAAGAGCTGACTCTGGCTAGAGCAGAGATGAAGGGTAGAATGACAGTCTAGTTTCTGAAAAGATAGATATTTAATTTTTGTTCAGATTTATTTTCACAAGAAGGTCTTAAGCCTACTTTTTAATGTTTGGCTGGGTCTTTGTTTTGTACGTTTGTTTCCAAAGGAATGCTTTAAAAACAGAGCTTTTTTCCCTATTTGTCCAATTGGGGTAGAAAGTCACTGCCCTCCTAAGAATAATTAACCTTCCAACAATGACAGCTTCCATTCCAGATTTTCATATACCTACCTAACACCTAAACATCTCTCACAAACATCTCCCACACAGGCTACCTATTAAAACACTCCCGTATACCTAACACACACACACACACACACACACACACACACACACACACAAAGTACATACACACCACACACTAGAGAAGGATAGATTTTAGGCAATGGCCTGTAATGAGTACTGAGTTTTTCCCACCCCAGAATCTTACTGCGTTTTATGATCTAAAAATGTTGTCTAGAAAAGAGGATAATCTGTAAAGTTGTAGTTTGAAAATATTGGATCAACGTTGCAGGTAATACTAATGATGAAATCATTTCATTGTTACTTCCTTTCCCAGAAAAGCTGAGAGAGCATAATGTTCCATCTGACTTTTTTTCCCCCACATTAATAGCCCTTCTATTCAACAAAAACAGCCCACATGCCAGGAAAGTGCTACAGTCATTCTGAGCTTTTAAAAATGAGGATCAAGCTAGATGCAGCCAGTTGGGATACTTAAGATCTTTATACCAAGACACAATAACCTGTCTTGCAGCTGTTGTATTGCCCCTCTAACCAAATTGTCGTCTATTTTGACACACAGCTTTTTAGTCATTCACTGTCAATTACAAAGCTTCATGCTCCAGTCCCTGTTGTTTTAGCACCAGCCCTGTACCTTTAAGTGGGGCTTAATTCCCAGTTATAATCCTGGCCAAATTGATTTGCAAGTCAAGTGGCTGGGGCAGCTTTCATCTCCTTTGTCATTCTCGATTTCCTTGGGAGAAAGAAGTCAATAAAAGAAATTTACGTTAAGTTTTTCTCCCCGTCTCTTGATCATCAATTATTAAGACATAGGTAAAATCCATTTGTCTCATATCTTTTAGTTGGTTGAATAATATAGTTACTTTTTGAAGGCCCATCTTCTCTTTGTGATAAAACTGTATTTTTCTCCATGTACCAGCCACACATACGATGTGAAACTAATGTTTCTTAGGGTGATAAAATCTTCATAATTATATATGGCCCCAGTAGTACCCACCCACCAACTCCCAAACCCCTAAAAAAACTGAGTTGCAGAAACACTGGTCACAAATTAATCAAAAAGCAAAGAGATTTTATTAGTCAATGATGTTCTTTAAATTTTTATACTCTTAACAGATAAATTCTTGGCAAAATTCTGATTTGGTTGCCATTATTATAATTTATTTCCTATAAATTAATATATCACTGGTTCTTTGATTTAAATTTTTGACATTGTTGTACAAGTTTACACACCTTTGGTCTTGATATTACAAATTTATTAAGTATCAATTCTGTCTTTCAACCAATATGTATTGAACACTTGCTATGTTAGAAAAACTGTCGTGGGTAGTAAAAAGAGAGGAAACACTACAAATTCTAAAGGATGTTAGTGAAGGGTGACATAAGATAATCAAGCCTATTCAGGCTATCTTAATATGTGGTTTTATAAAGTGATATTAGAAAAACTGACATTAATTCTTGTCTAATTATATGTAAGCTGCAACTAGAAAGATACTTCTTTTTCTTAAATTAATAGAACTCACTAGATCCTCCTTCATTCGTCTCTCATCTGAAATTTATGAATTAAACTTGGACTTAGACAGGACTGAATCAAATGAAAAAGAAATTGTCAACTAATCGCTTCTTCACTGTTAGCCCTGGGTAAGTGATGCTAAATTTATACCAGCAAACTCCTACCTGACACTTTTAAAGAGGGTTTGACTCATGCATAACCCAAGAAATATTTCAGGAAACTTTTAAAACAACAATGTGGACCACAATCACTCTTCTATTTATAAAAATAGCAAAATAGCAAAACCCTGACCCAAGTTCCAAAGAAATCGCCTTGCAGCAGGTGGAAAACAGAGAGGTAGCTAGATCCCTCTCATTAGCTGCAGTTACAAACCATCGAATTAGTAGGTGGAAAATTGACACCTTCAGAAGCCAACAAGAGACTGCCTTTTTAAAAGGTGCCATGAAGCCTTCTATTTCTCCAAATATAACTTAAAGTCTCTCTTTAAAATGGCATCTGCTCCTTATTCTCTTAAAGACAGTTTACAGTATTATTATAGTCAGTGTATTGAATATCAAGCTTAAATAGGGTGCACCTTGGTGCTTTCAAAGCAAGACTTGACTGTAATTTGAAATTGGAATTATTTGTTGTACCCTTACCATGACCAACACCAATAGCTTAAAGCTTTGATATCCGTCTTATAGTTTTAATACAAATTTGCAACTTCTGATTGCATTACTTTTTCTGATATCTGCTAACTTGTGCCAGAATAACATAAATACCTAAGCCAAAATGCCATAGCTTTGTGCAAATAGCACAGATGTTTTCTGCAGCATTAAAGAATTTAAGTGACTTATTTGGCTATCAGCAATTTGAAAATTCATTAGAATTATGGAAGTATCAGGGTGGGGATGAGGATGGAGTATAAATAAGCGGTGGTGTCTTCTAGGAGATGGGCTAGGTCTTATTACACTAGGAAGGCTATAATCACAAACAGCAGCCCCAGACCCAGAATGGGTGGTTACAATGTGGACACCCTCACCACCCAGTTGGTGCTCACATTTGCTGACCAACATCCACATCGATTACATTTTTGCTGTCTATAAGTCATTTGATGCTTTAAAAAATATAAACACAGACCTACAGCATTGTAAAGAAACCATTTTTTTAAAAATTTGAATGCATTTTATTTATATTAAAATAACTGATAAATCACTTACATTATTGTCAAAAGTAAGGAATGTGGAAATAAAAGAGCTCTTCTTTAATATTTTACTTGCCAATTCTGTATATTCAATGTGACTCTTTAAAACAGTCACTTCTATCCTTTACTTTGACTCCTCTCATGGCTTTCAAGCTAGACCATGAAACCCTCTTTCCAAACAATGCAGGTGCTCTGTTTTGTTTTTTTTCTTTCTTAACAGAAATTCAAACTCGAAAGCTTGATATGACCTCAGTTTTACCTGATGATCAGTCCCGGGGCTAGTCTATGTGCTGTCGGGCGTGCCTTGGTTTCCCGAGAGCAGTGATTCAGGTAGAATGGCGGGAGGCAGGAGAGTGTGTGCAAGCAGATTCAAAGCCCAAACCAGTGTATCTTTTCAGTTCGTTTTTTTATATGTGAATTTTCAAAAATCATATTAATATCTAGCCTGGAATTTTAGTAAATATAGATGGCTACTAGTTGCATCCATGAAATATGAAGTAATTTCAAAGATTTAAGTCACAGTGACTACTTTCTTTCACTTGTAATCAATCGATCACTATACAGAATGATTGCTTTTTTATTTGATCCTTTACACTTGCTTATAATTGAAGAAAAGTCAATTCCACTGTGTCATCTTATTTCATCTCTCACAAAAGTTCTGGCAGGACTGAAGTTTCAAAGGAAGATGATAGAATTTGTTTTGGACAATATTTGTATTCAACATGCTAATGATGTAATCCCTCTCTTTGCATTACTCGTTGCCATGGTGATAGTTAAGTGAGTTCAATAACTCATTTTAGTGACATGTGTGAGGCCATTTAAATATTTTTAAGATAATGTCTATTGATTAGAAAGAGATAGGAAAAGACATATTTATGGTAGAAATTAGCCTTGCCTTTGTCTAAGGTAATTTATGTGACCTGATTGAATGGTTTTCGTTGTAAATTTGGAATAGCTTCTTTGTTAGGTATTTCTTTCTTTTCTCTTTTGGCTTTCTCCCAATATTTTTATCTGTCTTGGGGTTATCTTAAAAGTTATTTGTTAATGAGTATTTGGAAGAAAATTGACCTAGAAAATGTCTCTTTAAAAATTATGTAGGTGTTTCTATCACCATAGACCTTCACCAAGTCTATTGCCACACTGGGTAAGACCACCCTCGCCCTTTTCAGGGGCATGGTCTCCTAACAGTGGTTTTGCTATTGTCTCTACGTGAGGGACCTATGAAAACAGTGTTCGAAATTTCTAACTTTGTAGCACATCTTATCCAGTTTTGTTTTGTTCCTCCTTTTCATGTCAGCCACCAAGCTTTTTTCCTTAGCCATTAAGAAAGCCACTCATCTTTAAAACAAATTTAAAGCGCTATATACATTTTGCAACTTTATTTAAATATAAAAGGGAAGGAAAGAATAAAATCCAAATCTGAATTCTCCTAAAAAGTAAAAAGCTAAACATCTAAACTTAGGAAATACATTGTTGCCTGGGTTTTGTTTTGTTTTGTTTTAATGTTGATCCTTGAGTGATTTAATGGTACCCAAGTGATATCTGAACATGAGAAATTTTAAAATTTAATAGTTGGCAAAGTTATTTCATTTGTACCACAATCAAATAGAATCCACTGCCAAGGGTTACCATTTGAACTCTGATTTCATTAGGCCCTAGTCATGCCAAACGGGTATCTCAGAAAAGTTTAATCTTTCCAAAGATACTCACAATGGCCAACTGTGTGTGAATAATGGAAAGTTTGAGATTCTTCTGTATTCTTCAGATGTTATAGTCCTGAGAGTAGGAGAGATCTCCAGAGGTCATGTGGCTCATCCATCTACCTCCAGGGAGGACTGTCACTCAGCCATGCCCAACAGGATAGATAGCCATCTATTCTTAACATCTCTAGGGAAGGCGGTTTCCTTGGCAACACAATTCAGCTTTCTTAGGTTTTCTCACAATAAGAAAATATCTTGGCCAGTCTTTGTGATTCGGGCACCTGGCAACGGTTGTGGTGATTTAGGCCATTGTACTAGGAGATTCAAGGGAAGTTGGGTTGCCCCCTACATTTGATGATTATCACATTTGATGATTCTCTAAGTCTCCTAAGAAGTCAGATTTTTAAAGAAAGATCTGGATACAGAGACAGTGCTCAGTAATATGACCTCGTTTTGACAGACGTGGCTGTAGTTGGTTTTTATTTTTTTGTCTGTCATTTTTATGTCAGAAGGTATCCTCAGGAAAAGTGACCATTTCAGATCCCCAGTGACAAACAGCAGAACTAGGATGAAGTGACTTGACTTTTAAACTGTTCAGTGTCCTGAGAAGTTATAACTGCGGAGTAAGCACCTTCTACATTCTTGCTTTTAAACAAGTACCTTCTCATCGATCTTTCTTTAGCCTAAAATGACAAATAAGAATCCAAATTTTTCCATTCCTTCTGGGAAAGACATGACTAGCTGTGAAGTGACTCCAGAGAGTTACTCAGCCACCATTTGATCCCAGCCTTTGTGCTCGTGTTATCTAAACAATGGCTGCTTGCTTTCTCAGGGATCAGGAAAATGATTTAAAAGTTTGTCATCTTGACAAGGCCTGAAAACAAAGGGAGGAGTCCGGGAAAACGGTGATTTTTTTTTTTTTTCCTGATTACATCATCTGATTCAAGGACCCTGCAGCTTTTAGAGCCTTTTCTGTTTGCTCGGAGTTGACTCTAACTCAGAGTCAGAACTTACCAGAAGATGAGGAGCACCCCCAAAATCAATGTTTCCCTTCCCATGGGATTTTTTTAGAATCTAGGTCCAGCTGCTTATGTCCCGAACTCGGATGCTCTTGGGAAATGACAGCCACATCAGAGTGGTTGCTCCTGACAAATAACACTAGGGGGAAAATGACCCTTTTTGAGGAAACAAATGCTATAGAATGCTCATGTAAAGAATGTTGAATAAAATTTGGCTCATGTTTTGATTGATTCTAGGCACCTCTATGGAAGTAAGTCTGAGGCGTAGTTTGTGAAACATGTTTCAAAAGTGTTTGATGTATAATAAATGCTAGACATTTACAGTACAGAAATAGTTAAAAAAAAAAAAAAACTTTAAACCTGTAGATTACAACTCTGTTCCTAAGAACCTCAGCCTTTATTGTGTCTTAGTAAAGTTGATCTGCTTTTATTTTTAGTTTATCGCATTTCTGGTGTAATAGCCTCTTAAGATAGAACTATTAATACATAGTACTGGTTAATGCCTGTTAATGCAGAAAATGGCACTTTGTTATTTCAGTGTGTTTCCCTCAGTGTCACAGGGTATATCGATTTGATAAAAAGATCATTTGACATTGGTCAACGACACATTTTCCCTATTTAAAAATATATATATGTATAATTGGTTGCACAGACAAATGTCACTCTTTGCAGTGTCTTTATCTTGCTCATAGTTTTAGACATCAACTAAGTCTCCACTTTCCAGCTGCCATAGAAATTTGGTACATTTGCAAATTCTGGTGGAATCTAGTGAGCTGAATGTATTGATAGATCAAATGATCCAAAGCACTTGGGTGTTATCCTTCAGTCTGTGTTGAACCATTCAGACATTGGGAATGGTCCTTACACAAGGGAAGTCTTCTGAGAATATTCGTTTTCTCATTTTGTTTTTTGTTGGTTTGTTTGTTGCTGGCAAAAATAAATAAATAAAAGGGTAACTTAAAAACTCAGAAAAGCCACTGCACTGTAAAGTATTTTTTGATGTTATGATTGGTCTTATCTTTTGACTGATTTTTATTACTTTTACTCAATATCAACAGTACTGCAATAGATATTTATTACTGTTATTTTCAATCTAGTGACTTAAAAAGGTTGAAAGGGATGAAAATCAAACTACAATCTATACATACAGTCATATTACACGAAGATGCCATGTCGTATGTCGCCCAGTTTCTAGATTGGTTTCTCTTGTGTGTAAGTTATAACATCAAAGATGCCAAAGGGTATATAAAATAAGCTACAATAATATTCAACAGAACTTAACCTGGACCTTATGTTGTAATAATTTATTCATATTAGCTGTAGTCTTCTGTATTTATATTTTCAGTATTTATTATGAATGACATGGAAATTCGTGTATTTATTGTGGCTTTTTATTGCAGTGTGTATATATATATATTACAAATAAGCATTTTTAATTCTTATCCTTAAGTTTCTTTTATTAGTGGCACTTGTATTATGCTGTACTTTTTATTATATATTGTACAATATCTCGTCCATTTGTTTGCAGCAGAGTAAAACCGGTTTCTAAGTTGTATCAACTGTTGTATTTTGTGTAAATCCTTTGTTCTTAACATCCTGAGCCGCAATCCCTTAGGCTGGCACAGCACACACAAGAATACCTCCCTCCCTCTGTGTAACAGATAACATGCTTGAAAAGTTAAGAGTGAAGCCAGTTCCTGTGAAATGGTTCATTACATTATCATTTCAAAGAAGTGTTATGATAGATCCCCAGGTGAGGATGCTTACAACACTACTTTCTCAGCTATTCAACTTCTTCATCTAGTACTGTCATAGAAACAAACATGAAGGCCACAGAGGGACTCTCTATGTAAATGAAATTTAGGAGGATATTTTTATACAGACAAACCCAATCTCTTATAAGTAGTATCCTTTAATTCAACTACTTTGTAGTATTCTTGTTTTACTTTGCTTAAAGCAGAATCTGTGTGATTCGATGTTTAAAATATATGAGTACACATAGGTACTTATGGCTAAAGGTAAACAAAACTTAACTTTTATTGGCAGTGGAAAGAAGAGAAAAGAAACTGCATTCTTCTTAATCTCCTCTCATATGCAAGACACGGTCTTCAAACAACTTGTTTTATATCTGGAGACTGGATCTATATTTTTGAAAGTAAAACAATAATATGTGATTGTGTAATCATCCTAAAATTCAAATTTGATCATGGTTACTCACTTACTTAAAGATCCTGCATGGTGTTCCTTCCTCGTGGCCAAAATAAAACCCAAACTCTTCAGAATGCCACACAAGGTTGCCTAAGATCTGTGTACAACCAACTTCTCCAGCCTTTTTGCTCATCAAGCAGTCTCTCTTTACCTCCCATGTCTGCCCTTGTCCACAACGTAGGTTACTTTGATTTTATCTGCTGCTCCATTTTCCCAACTTCTCTTCAACTTGCCTCTTCTGCCCAGCATGTATACCCGACAAATGCACCCTGACAGTACAATCCTAATGACCATCTACTTACTTTACAAGAGAAAACTCAACTCAACTGTCCCTTCCTGTATGTCATCTTTCCCATTGTCCCAAAAATTGATCACCTGCTCTTGTATGCCCAAAGCAGACATTTATTAGAGACCGTTCAGAACTCCCTGAACTCATTTATGCATCTACTCCCTCCTCAGGACTCCCTGAGAACAGAAAACTCATTACTCTCCAGGTTCCCAACATCCAGTCTAGTGCCTGAAACACAGTAGCTGCTTAAAATATGTTTACTGATGTATGTGAAGTGCACAAATGAGTGGTGTAAAGTCCACTCCTGTGTAGGAGTTCAGAAATGGCTGACAGAAACGGTGGAAAAGGTGTCAGATTCAGGGAGAGGGAGAATTCCAGTTGGCAGGAGCACTCCATAGTCCACATTATGGGATAGATCGAGGAAAGGCAAATCAGGACCAAGTTACCCTCTTCTGTGTGGGGCAGAAGGACCTTGTTAAAAACAGAAGATTTACCTTCAGGAACAGATGACAAATCAGGGGAGGAAAACAAGTTCAGATACTGGAAAGCTTTAACGACTAGTCCAAAGAGTCCAACTGGTATCTTTAGGGAAATAGAGATGTCCTGAAGATTTTAGAAGAAGAAATCCACTCAAATAAGAGTTATGTTTGCAGTGTGGACTATCAGTGTGACTGTAGTGCACAGACAGTTTGGGAGGATGGAAATGTCAGAATAAAAATCTTCCTTATAGCTACCGAAGTCATTATTCATTACAGAATGTTAATAATAGAGAACCTACCGTGATTAGGACACTGTGGAAGAGTGTGCCAGAATGGAGAGGCAGCAGGGAGAAGACAGGCAGGGTCCGGTCAAGCCAGTGAAGAGGTCTGTTTGAAAGCCTACCCAGATGCGAGATGTTAAAGGTAACAACAAGATCATGAGCTCAAAATACCATAGGTGGACTATGGGGAAGAACTTAAGAAGATAGACATCATTAACAGAAATTAGGATATTATAAAGAAGAAGACATGTTCATTTTAAGCAGCTTGAATTGATACTGGGATGCTCAGTGAAAATAACAAATGGGCAGAAGGAAATACTAGTCTAGAGCTTAGATAAAGATGTAAGGTTTGGAGTGACTGAGGGTTTAAGAGGACATACACAGGGAGAAGTGTATAAGAGAGAGGACTGACCTTTTAGAAAGGGTAGTGTTTCAGGTTGTGTTCTCCAGGGATGCATAGCTCTGAGATGGAGTTGAGTTTAGCATGCAGGATTTTTGTAAGGAATCAGTACTTGTGCAGGCTCAGGGAAGGAAGCAGATTAGGAAAAGGGAGAAATCAAGCAGTGATGTGGGTCAACCCCAACGCAGTGCCCTGGGGCATAAAGGCTCCTCTGAGTTGTCACTTGGTGGGCGGAAGGGCTGGGCCTTTATGGCCACCCCACAGCCAGTCACTGGATGTAGTCCCACCCAGAGAGGGAGTGCTCTTGGACGAGGCGGCGCTCTGCAGTAGAAGGGAAAAGCTGAAAAGAGCGGAAAGTTGGAAGATGTTTTGCTGACAGCACTCTAGGAAGCTGGGACAAGTCCTTCCTTGAAGGGGAATCCATGAAGGTGGAACAGCTCTCTGTCTTCCACATGCATCCCTCAGATCCACTTCTTCAGTTAAATTTCAGGGAATAGCTCCTTCAGGATTCTGGGGAAAACTGAGAGAAGCAAGGTTGATAGAACAAATTAAGTACAGCTCCTGCCGCCCCGGCTGCTCCTACAACCACAACTGATAATGATCTTCTCCCTCTTTCACTATAAATTCTATGTTCTCTTCGGCTTCAGCAACCACTTATGCTAGTATCAATGGCTTACTTGGTGTCAGAGGCTCAGACCCAGAAGGCAACTAAGTGAGTATGTCTTCCTGCTCCTTTTATATAACAGCAGACCTGTCTCTGATGATCAAGGTGAAGTAGTTCTGCCAAGAGGGTGACTCTTGTTGCCTGTTATAAAATGTCAGGGACCAGCAGCAACTGCAATCCTACAGGACTCTTTAATGCCCCGATAAAAGTGTATCCCTTTGGGAACCAAGTTTTTTACCCTGCAGAGCTTATAGAGTTGTGGGGTAGAAAGTGCAATTTTCTCCAGGGGGTCATGTTAAGTGGGGCCTGCCTTTCCTGCTTCCACCCATAGTTTTGGGACTGATATGTTCTTCCTACTCGGGATATATTACTATATAAAGCTTGTTGATCCAATGTTTATACCGGATCTTGGAGGATGGTACCCCATCTTTGCAGAGTATCGCCTCCAAAATTGCACTTCAACTGTACCTTCAGCAAGACAGTCAACACTCTGTTGGGCGAGGAGCTTTGGAGTCTGTGATACGACCAGAGGACCTCTTGGTCATATGCCCACTCCCACACTTTCTTTTCTGTGAATTAGTTCACCTGCTCTGATTTGATGTTATATCAGATTGCATATAAATACACTGTAAGCCCTTGAATAATGGTGTTAGCTGATGCCCTGCAGGTAAGAACTCCAACTTGGAATATATGTCTATTTCTATCTGAAACAAACAATGCAAAAAAAAATTCTGGTCCTTCTAGGAAGGAAGGGGCTTCGTAATCAATCTGCTAACAAGTGTCTGGTTAGATTCCAGAAGAATAGTGCCATATGGAGGGCCCAGCATCAGTCTCTGTTGCTGGCAGTCTGTACGTTTGGCAGCAGCAGGAGTCAATCGACCTTGGGAAGTTGTAGGCCATGCTCATAGGCCCAGGCAGAGCCACTGCCACCCAATTCGTGTACCTATCATGGCAGCCCTGAAGTCACCAACGACTGAGGCTGGCTGCTGGCAACAGGCCAAGCTATTCTGTCTATGTCAATACTACCTAAAACAAATGTAACATGAGCCACAAATGTGAGCTGCATGTGTAATCTTAAATTTTCTCTTAGCCACTTAAAAAAAAAGTTAAAAAAAGGTAAAATTGATTTTAACAATATATTTTATTTAACTAAATATATAACATTTCAACATGTAACCAATATAAAAATCATTAGTAATATTTTCCTCTTAGTTTTTGGTAATAGTAAGTCTCTTAAATCCAGTATGTTTTTTACAATGACAGCATATTTCAATTTGGAGTAGTCCCCACATGTGACTAGTGGATCCAATATTGGACAGCATAGGTCTGTACTCCTGTTTAGTGCATATTCTGTGATGGGTGTTCTCCGGAAGGTGTTGACATGTGAAGCAACCATCTTCACACTTTGTGCCCACTCTCACATGTCCATCCACCTGCTCCTACCCCACACCTCCTTTTCCCCAATTTTCTAATCTCTGTCCTTTCAGCTCCCTGAACCAGGCCATTAGCTTCTGCCCAGGAGTCCATATATATGTTCTAACACAGCTACTTCTCCTTCTATACAAAGAGAAAAATCAGGTGTACCACCCAAACTCTGTCCATTTTAAGGATGTTTCCCTAGCCACTGTCTGTCAAAGCTACTCCTGAACAAGGCCGCAGTGTAGCGGCCATGCATTCTTGGCTTGCATTGCATCCACTTACTAAACCAGCCCATCCATAAACAATATTCGAGGTTTTTTTTCCCTCCTCCATCATTTGGCCATAAAGGATCCTCCATGTGGAGTGAGGGACACACTGAGGGAGGTGTTGCTACAATGGTGGCACACGACATGGAAGACAGGGCTACTTGGCACATGGCTTTTGTATGCCTTCCAGTCCTATTTGTGCTTGATCTAAGTTTTCTACTTCTAGAATCCATCTTACAATGGCCTTCTGCTAACCTTTCCTTATTTTTTGACTTACTGGCTTTGTTAGAACCCAGTCTAAGGTATGTGGTTCCAGAAGCATGGTCACTTGGTGTCCTATAGTCAGGTACTTAGTCTCTAGGAGGCCTCAGTAATATATCAGGAGTTGTTTTTCAAAAGGCATATAAATTACTGCTACAAATGGCGATGCTTTTATCCCAGGGCCCATGTTGGGATTCCACCACTGGGGCTTGCCATGACCTCTGCACGGCATCTGTTCCTACCGCTGGTAGCTCTCATACCATGGTGTCTGCCAGGTCACATGGCCCAAGCAGCAGGGCTTGGTGCACTGCAACCAATACCTCCTACACAGACTTTTTCTGCTCTGTGTCCCACTCAAAGCTGGCAACCTTTCACATTGCCCAGTATATGGGTCAGAGCAGTCTTCCTGGGTATGAAACATGCTATATCCAGAACCTAAAGAGGCTTACCAGGTGTTATGCTCCTCTTTTCTTAGTGGGAGTTGCAGTATGCAATAATTTATCTTCACTGTGAAGGAGATGTCCTGAAACTTCCCATACTACAGGCTCCCTAAAGATTATATTGGTGTGGCAGTCTCCTGAATCTTCGGAGGATTTATCTCCAGTCCTCCATAGTATATGTGTTTTACCAGGGCCACCAGCATGCTGGTAACATATTGCCCTCTTCCCTAATTAGCATAATATCATCAAGAAGTGGTATTCTGTGCAATATCCATAGAGTTGACATCTCTTCATGCTATGACAAAGAACAAAATAAAATATATATTGTTGCCCATTCCATGTACACACAAAAACATTCTGATCCTCTTTTTCTAATTGGAATAGGAAGGAACACATTTGCCAAACGAACAGCCTTATCCATGTACCTGAGGTCGGTTAACTTGCTCTAGCAAAGATACTATTGATATATCTGGCACAGCAACTTCAATTGAGGCTACCACTTGATTGAATCCATAATAATCTACTGCCATTCTCTGGGGTCCATCTGTGTTTTACAAGGCCAAGTCGCTGCATTAAGATGACTTAAGTAGGAATAAATAATAATAGGGACCACCACCCCTACATCCTTCAGGTCCCTAAGGCTACCACTAATTTCTTCTATCCCCTGTGGGATGCAAACTTATTTTTTATTTACTACTTTGATTGGGTAGAGGGCAGGAACAGCTTCAGAGACTTCTGCTTGGCTTTCCCCACTATTATAGCCTTTATCCCATGAGCCAAAGCTTTAATGTGGGGATTGCATATATACCAAATATGCCATCTTCAATTATGTACTTGGAGACCAAGGGAAATGACCACTAGGTGGGTCCACAGACCCAGTGGACTTACTTGTAAGACAGATCTTCACCAGGACTCTGTTCATTACCTGGTTCATGTCTGCTTCCACTTCACAGGGGTGGCCCATGGTGAGGCTTTAGTTCCCCAGGTATCAGTGTCAACTCAGACCCAGTGTTGAGCAGTCCTAAAATATTTAGATATTCTTCTTTCCCTTGTGCATAGTCACCCAAGTAAATGGTTGTAGGAACCTTTTAAGAAAGACTGGGGGTATCATTACCGTATATAGTTGCCTGATGTAGCTGGGTCTTTGCTCCTGGGAACCTGATCTTCTCTTTGGTCCATGGGTCCTGGGTCTGAACACTAACTCAGGTCTGGAAAGTAGGTAAAAGATTACAACATTTTGTTGGGGTGACTACCTTCAAGATCCTGAGTATTTACCCTAATTTCATATGATAGTATAAACAGAAGTCTGCATGTTGGCTGCCCATCTATTTTGTGCCTAGGGGTGTGAGGTTCCATCAACCATCTCCGTAACTCTCTGTGGGTCAGGAACCCTTGGCTGCGGTTCTGACTCTGCAGCTCATTATGATAATTGCATCCACCTGCCTTTTAGCAGTTAAGTGGCACCACCTGTCTGTCCTGTATTGTTTTAGGGTCCTTTGATTTCCATTGAATTGTCTGTGTTCCACTACCATCAGTGACCAACCAAGTACCAAATGATACAGCTTCAAATTCCATCTTATCAACTGCTTTTTTGGATCGTTCCTGGTACCAAATGTTAGATTGGGCTTTCTAAAGACCGTGAAATGAAGCTTGACTTGCAAGGTATTTATTAGGTTTCAACAGCTATGGAAGTACACAGGAGGAAGCAATTGAATAGAGAGATTAAGTTGAACTATGTGCAGGCTTGACAGAGCCGCAGCCCAACCCTCAGGGAGCTCTGGAGCCTTGTGACCCACTGGAGTTGTCTTTATAACCTTGCCATAATCAGATATTGGATGTGGATAGCTAAGAAAGGATGTGCTTTGGGGCAAGGCCTCTCTGCAGCTGAGGCCATCCCTGAAAAGCAGATAACAAACTCTGAAAGAAATCTGAGTGGTGCCTCTGCCTGCCCATCACAGCCAGATTTAAGATTCCAAAGAAGGAAGTAAAGGCAGGATTTTGTATCTAAGAGAATCCAGTGTAAGAGTTAAGAGATAAATGGAAATTCTCCTAGTTTTGAAAATGAACATGTATATTTATCAACACAATATTTGTCCTTAATGATAATCAGACCCCACATGGAATACTCAGTTCAATTCTGGTTACTGCAGTTTAAGAGAAACATCCATTTACTGGAATGTGTTCAGAGGAAAATAATCAGAACAGTAAAAGGGCTAAAAACCACAACAAAAAAGAACTAGTTAAAAGAACTGATGTTTATACTGAATAGAAATTTTCTTTAGATACCTAAAGGGGCTTGAAATTATTCCCTTTAGAATCAAGAGATGACAGTCTAGAAGACAGATGTTATCAAAATATAGGGAGGATACTATAAACAATTAAAACCAAGTGAAGAAGTACTGCAGGTATAAGTTAGCCACATGAAGGGGGAAAGAAGCTTTTCTGATCACAGCTGCTCTCACAGGCAACTGCAGAAAGTTCAGACTGGTCTAATATAAAACCACAGGAGAGTGGCAAGAAGGGAGAATGACTAGAAAGTCAATGTCTCATCATCAAGGTCCTTGTATTTCGTACTCAGGACTTTGGCTGTTCTGCAGCTGTGTGTTGGACTGGGTTGGCATTTTAAAAGGGTAAGTCTGACAGCAAGGTTGAGAACGGATTAAGGGAGAGGTAAAGATAGAAAGCAGATACACCAATTCCAAGTAGCCATGATCAATGAAAACAAGTCTGTCTTGCCCGTCATTGTATTTGCATTACCTGGCATTGTACTCGCACACAGAAAACCCTCATTAAATATCAAATAAATGAATGTTCAAGGAAAGTACCACTGGTTGTATGAACTAAAACAAGGGCTGTCATGTTCAAAAGATATGTAAAAGGACGAATGCAAATCAAGGGAGAGGAAAGAGTCAAAGGTAACAGATTTCCTGATTTGCAACTATGGTATACAACCTTTAGAACAGAAAGACTGAGAGAGGAGTGATTGGTGGGTAGATGAAGGGAAGGAAAGAAAGACTGAATTCTAAAGTTTCCCTAACAGTCTATGATTAGGAGATACCTGTTGTTGAAATGTCTCAACAAAGCCGCCACTAATGTGCTTTCTCATAGATATCTTCCATGCACAAGTTTCCCATGATTACCACCACCCTGTCAGTATGGGACAGCCTGTTTCTTTGCTTTTCTTTGGTACAGCAAAGCAGCAAGCCAATTACTGAGATCATTCAGATGAAAATTTTACTTTTGCCTGAATTAGCCAGAGAATTGAAGCATAAATGTACCTTTTCACTTGACTGATTGAGATAATTGCCTCACTTTTCTAGGGGAGACCTATAGCTGGGAGGCCGTGTTTGGTCACCAAAACATGTTTGTAATATGCATTATTGACTTTTCTTGAAACAACTCTGCTTGGCTAAGTGCCACATTCAAATGCTTGCCTTCATCTTTTTAGGTATCTGAAACAATGCAGATAAATACCATGCCTGGGAAACTCAAATGCTCGAATTCTTTCATTTTGGGGCAGCCCTTAAGCATATCAGCTCAGGCCTCCAAAAGAGGTAAAATGGCATCTGGGGGAGTCTGGAAGGAGGTGGCAGGGCAGGAGGTTGGTTCAGTGGGTAAGATGCAAGAAGTGAGAATTAGCTCCAGGTGCCTGGGAACAAATGGCTTTTCCTGAAAGAACTGGGTAGGTGGACTTGAAAGAAACATGTAATTTACATTTAATATTAGAGGGATAAGAGGAGTTAATAAAGGGACCTGAGTAGGGGCAGACAATTAAAGCAGCAGCAGGGCTCGGATGAGAGCCTTTGGCCTGGATCCTATGTAATAGAAGCTTTTTCTACCAGCATGAGACACGGGGAATGCATTCTAAAGAAACAGCACAGCATCTGAGCTTTTCTGCAGATTTTGCTATCTGGTGGCCTGCTATGACAGCCTGGGAGTGTGTAGACAGAACATGGTTAGTACTGACCTAGAAAATTCACCCAAGAGCAAGATGCACATTAGACAAACCCTCACAAACTCGAAGTCTATGAGGAAATGGTGTCGTGTAAACGTGTCTGCAATTACTTTGTGATGGCTCCCCTTGCTGGCCAACACGAGGAACACCCTCGATCCTGAGAAGTTGGAGGAGGTAACACTGAGGCAGCCTACTTGATTTCTAAATTTTCTATACATACATAGTGCTAAAATAGATTTTATTTTCTGAGCATCAAATGAAAGAAGGGAAATCTCAGCCATGGCATTTATGAAAGCCATGAGAATTATTATTTTATTTTTGTATTGATTTATCTTCAGTGGATGTATTTGAGTCCGTGTTAAGTTTTGTGAGTATAAAACTTTTTAATTTTTAAACTTTTATATCACATACACTTTCAAAAACAATTTGAGGTGATGGATGAGACACACACATCAAGGTTGATATATCTAAGAAGCTGCATTTTGGGGGCAAACTATGTGCTTACAATAAGGAGGCTGTCATTGTTTAAAGCAATCTTGAGTTTCTTTTTTGTTTGTTTTATTGTTTGGAATATTGATTTAATTGGGGCAAATATGAATACTTTAAAAGTATATTTGACACAGTATATGTAAAAAGTATATATTGACACAGGTCAAATATACTTTTAAATCCATAGGTTATTTGGAATCAATCAACTATGTTGAAACATGAATGAACTAGTTAAAGTTAAATCATTGAATTTAAACTAATAAAAATAAAGTACATCTCTTCCAAATCATTCCCCAGGGTTCCCAGAAAGTAGTCTTAAAAGTGCCAAATAACATACTAATTATATATTATCCACCTTTCCCACAGGCTATGTATGTCGCTATTTATATAAACATAAGGACTAGAATATTTATTTTAAAGATGTCTTATTAATATCTCTATATAAGTATAATAAAATATTTTTATATGTATTTTGTCATTGAGAAGTCTGAGGAGATCAACTGAATTACTAGTAACAGACTACTTTTTGTTTTAACATAAACTAAGACTAATAAATCTTGTTTTCAAGACAAATAATATTGAAATGGAAAAAAGTCATGAGACAGAATTTTTATTTAGGCTGATCCTGCAATAGATAGGATACTCTTGAAATTAGCAGTTTACACTGAAATAATTAATTTTCCTCAGGTTTTTTTTGTTCTTTCTGTTTTAATTTTATTTTTGTGTATACACTGTATTAGTCGGGAGATTCTAAATTATGCTATACTAACAAACAACCCTCAAAACCTCAGTGGCTGAGCCGGGCGCGCTAGCTCACGCCTGTAATCCTAGCACTCTGGGAGGCAGAGGTGGGCAGATCGCTCAAGGTCAGGAGTTCGAAACCAGCCTGAGCAAGAGCGAGACC